>VYZP01016165.1:149058-189258 GCA_013400635.1 Hypocryptadius cinnamomeus | reverse complement strand
TTAAAAGAGTCTGATGTATACTTCTAGAAACAAGTACTGCACAAAATTGCAGTCCCAGAACAAGCTGCTTCGTTTAGCTTGTAGAGTCATTCATCTTTCCCCAAACTTGGTTTACTTTCAGAGTGAGTGTCCTGCACAGACCTCCCAAAGGCTTTGTACAGTGAGGCCACATAAATCATTGCTCTCACGCTGCTTACGCATGGAGCTGAATCTGTTCTAATTGCCAGGTTCTAGGAAACCTGCATGCATCCTCTTGGAACAGCAGGATAAAAGAGAATAAAAAGCAGATGCTGACGTGTGTATGACAGTGTATACTGATGGAAGTGTTAGTCTGTAATGTTCTTTTCTCCAAATTATTTAGCATTAGATGCTTGCAAAAAACAAGGTACTTGACTTCAGATGAACTCCTCATCTCGGTCATCATGTTGCATTCCTCATTCCTCTTTGAATCTATTTTTGAGTGGACATAAGAAATTTTGAAATTGTCGAGGAATAGCAGACATTATAATGCCAGAGACACCACAAAAGCTACAGTATTTGCCTTTAATAATAACTTAGCCTGACTAAATATTTAGAACTTCTTAGGTGAAGAAGAGGCTTTCTGTTGTATTTAGAGATAAAAAATGTACATTCAATAGGAATTGCATTTGTTAGAGCTGTAACAGGCCCTACTGTCTCAGGAGGGTATCAGCAGTAACCTCAGCATTATGGATTTTACAGTAGCTGAAAATTGACAAAGATATGTTTCCTGTTCACCTCATCGTAACAAGGGCTTCTTAACTTCTGCTATGTGATTCTGAATTGAGACTAATCCGGGTTATCTTTGGGGTTTATGAGCATTTTCACCATAATCAGAAATACTCTTTTTTTTCTGTAATGTCAAAACAAAAATAAATCTTAGCAGAAACTGTGTCTGCATTCTCAACAAGAAGCTTTTACAGAGTAGTTTGCCTTGTCGCTGAGCCATTTGACACTTCAAACAGTGTTTTCAAGTAATCAGACTAGTAACTATTAGTACTAAAGCAAGAAATCAAAATCATAGAATTTTTCTCCTCTGTTAGGTTGACTTCTGGTAGCCAGCACTGTAATGTTTGTAATTTAATTTATTATAATTTATGAAAAATCCGACTATGAATACACTCAGAAAATGTGAAGTGAATAATGAAATAGCATTTAGCTCTTTGCATGCTGTAGTCTATAAACATTATTAGGTGCTGTTTCATTGTCTTAATAATAAACGTCTAAAGTGACCCAAGTATTCATGCTTAAGGAAAAGCTGAAAGCAAAGCCTGAGTTCAAAAATCCACTTTCCCTTGGAAAGACTGCTATGGATAGCAGTCATTCCTCCCCTGCATAAACTAATTCAGGCCTGCTGATTCAGATCCTCTCCTCATTTTTTATTAGTTGATCCTAAAGCATCGCAATTGTATGTAATTATAACAAAAAAACTTTTTGGCTAGACTTGAGCAGTAGCTCTTCCTTAAAATACCTCGAGAGAGCTCTTTGCCCCAAAGTTGCTGTTAAAATCTGCAGAATTGTACATGCTGTCTTGATACAAAAGGCCTTTAACCTGTGTGCACTGGTTTAAATATTAGCTTAAATATTTGTAGCCAGTAATGTTGACTGAAAGGCAGCTTTTCATTGTTGACAAAGTGGGTATATTCAGGAGTTGTGGAAGTTCTTTCCTGCCTGCAAGTGCAGCGACACCAGTGGCTCTCAGCTTCTGTTCTGTAGAACTGAGAGGAAAGTCTGGATCTCAATATGTTATTCTCCTTGGACAATATTCAGTGATTCCATGTATGTAAATGAATTATTATGCTTGACATGAAGCAGAGGACAAACCTCCTGAGCAGTCTTTTTTCTTCTGTTGTTGAATCAGAATGTAGTATTTAGATGCTACTAAAGATGGTCAGAAAGAAGCCAGCATATTTGCTGCAAATGTGGGGCTAAAAAGCTGTAGAATTGAGCTAATGCTAAGTAGGATCAGCTTCGAGAAAGTAGCAATAGTCACTTAATCTGAAGGTTTCCATTTCCAAAACATTTGTGTACAGCTATTTCTATAGTATTAGGTAAATAAAGGGGAAAGTTACTGTTCTGTGGTATCACAAGGAATACTGTGCAAGTTCTAGGCCAGCTTTTTTGTTGGAAAAAAAGGGAAAAAACCTTTTTTCTAGGTTGCTGCAGAGATTGAGCTGACAAAAGAAGGGCTGTCCCTAACCCAGAGCAGGGTGTCACAGTGCCACTGGCATGTGGGCACAGGCTGTGCAGCAGGGCTGGGGTGCAGAACACAGAAAGTGAGTGGACGTAAGGAACAGGCAGATGCTTGTTCCTGACACCAAGGGGGTGTTGCACTGCTCCAGCTCTGGAGCATTCCATGTGGATTCTCTGTAACAGGCTCTTTGTTACCTGCTTTAATGTATTTCTGAACAACTGTTTTACAATTAATTAATATTAAACTGATTAGTGGTGATTGCATGCAAATAGCTTACAGATTTCAGTACAGTAGATAGAACCAAACAGAACCATTATTTGGATAATTTACTCCATGGTGGAGTCCACAGACACTTAAAGGTCAACAAAGCCTGATGTTTAGGTGTTTATCCAAATTTCCTGTGGACAGTCTAATGAGAATAATGTTATTTCTTCCTCTCAGTATGGTTGGAGAGTCAGTCCAAGAGGAGCAATTAATGAACTGGTTTTGGAGCCTTGGGGCAGAACAGTCCATCAGGAGAGGTGCTTCAGCTTTGGTGTCAGAGGGGGATTTGGAACCATTTTCTCTTAGATATATAAAGAGAGAGGTATTGTGGGCAGTAATCTGGCTAGTGCCATAGGCACTTGGCAAAACAATAAATGTGGCATGTACACGTTTTCTCTCGTCCCAAGGTGTATAAGAATAAAGAATTCATTAACAAATGTGTATAAAGGACTATGAATATGTTTAAATACACAACAAAGTGTGAAGTTTTGTAAAGGTCATTTCAGAAGTAAAATAATGTAGTTTAATGCAATCCTTAGATGTAATGAAAGGTCTATTGATTAATATTGTCACAGAACCTAATTTTAGGTCGCCTCTGGCCACTTAACACAACTGATCAGGAAGTTTATATCTACAAGTACTGCTCATATAGACCACAGTATTTCATGCTCTAAAACTCCATAGAAATATTTCTATTGTCAGAGATTTTTTTTGCCTAAGTATCTCCCCTTATCTTGCTTTCTTCTCCCAATAGCAGCAATTTAAATAGGTTCCTATCCACGTGGGAGGCTGAAGCAGCAATTGTGTGGTCCCTTTTCAGCTCCAGAGGCTGCCTGTAGGCAGTTGTTTCCCCTAATGAATGGTGATAGGTGAGGCAGAACTCCAGCTCTATCTGCATAAGATTGGTTTGTTTTTCTGAACTTCACAGACAGATGCTGTTGTTTTACAGAATGCTGCCTGTAGTGCATCAGTATTTTTAGTCTGAGAAGCAGACCTGAGGCTGTGTAGGAAGGTGTGTGCTGATCCTGGTAGCAGGGCAGTTAATGCCATCCACAGACCCAGCCCTTGCCTCCCATCTAGGAGAGTGCTATTTTGGGAAATCTCACAGGAGTTTGCATCAGTTGAACACCAGTCTCTTGAGGAAAATAATTTCCACACCGTGCCCATGCCAGTCTTAGCATGGATCATTTTTATTTTGCTTGTGTGTGGCTTCCATTTATTTAACTCAAGCCTGCTAGCTGGAATTGAACAATGAAAAGCTGTTTGTCCTGCTCAGCTACACAGTTGGAATTCATGCTCCACAGGATGCTATGAAATTCTCCCCTGCTGTACATCCCTTTTTCTGCAGACATGGGTCTAAAAGTCCATTAAAATGGTTAATGGGAAACATCCAGAGCAGTGATGCAACTTGAATGTTGCATCATAATTCAATACATCACTAGTGCTCCTGGTTATTATGCAAAACTTTTGTAGCATTTAGAATCTCATATTCTGCAGGATTTAAAGGTGTGCAAACCTTGGAAATATTCATCTTAGTACTGAATGTACACAGTTACAAAATCACCAGTTGCAGAAACTTACTGGTTTGGGCATAAGCTCTGTAGGCTGTTTTCAGCTTCTAACATAATTTCATTTTACTTTCAGGCCTTTGCGCTTATAATTGTATCTTCTGAGCATTCAGATTTAATCTCTCTGGTAGTTATATATATATATATATATATCCATGTAATTAAAGTTTGGGTTTAGGAATGTTTGGTAATGAAATAACATGTTAAAAGTTGCAGAGAATTAAATTTGTTAGTCACAAAGTTACATTTTTCCTATTTATGAACAATGTTAGATTCATAGGGAAGAATGGTTGTGGCCATGGCCAGCCACAAGGGACTCTTCATCCCATCTCCCCTGCTTATATCATATATAAAGAGTGAAAAGTTTAAAAATTAAAGTCTTAATATAAGCAAATATGTTAATTGAAGAAGTGGTAGAGTTTTGTAAATATTCCTTATTTGTTGTTTGACTGCCCTGCAGTTATGGTAAAGTAAGTAAGTAAGTTGTCACTGGAGAAAATGTTACAGCATTTTCTGATTAAATTTGTGTCCTCAAGGATGTGCCACACCAAACAACGTGATATCGTTTTAAAACATTGACTCATTTTCACATGCAGTGTTGGGATTCAAATGGAAATAACATCTTGGTTATGTGGGCATAAAAATGTCCATCTAATAATGCTTTGTGTTTGTGCACAGAATTCAAAAGCAACTGAAAACCTTCTGGCAATGGAATATCTTTTATGGCCTGATCCCAGTGCAGGTACTCTCCACAGAATTATTGTAACCTGAAAACAGGGGGCTTGAACAATGCCCTGGAAATGTGCCCAGCCTCTTGGTTCTTTTTCTCCCAATATTTTCAGCATTTTGATTTTTATCTGCATCCAGCTCCTTGGTAGTAGTAATCTTGGTTTCCATGCTGTCATGTTGCCACCTTACAGTTCTTAGTAGCAGAAACAGGAGTTTGAGGCTGGGTACTTTGTAATATTTCCATTTCCTCCTCATAAATGAGGTGATATTTTGAAGGCTCCAGGCTCGAGTCTATAGTGTGACAAATCTTTGATTGTTCAGTTGCTGCTTTGAACAAAATTAATGTTCTTAATTGAAGCCTCATTAGATTTGGCAGCTGTTTTGCCTGCAGATTATAGCTGGTGACCAGGTGGTTTTATCAGCAACAACAATGGTGACAGTGTCAGAGGAGACAGAACAACTTTAGCTCCTCAGCTGGATTTCCTCCAGCCCAGGAATGAAGCTCTGTGGTGGGGAGCAGAGGAACATCCTGTGTACCTGTGCTGCTGCTGAGCTTGCATGGCAGTAAGTGAACACCTCTCAAAAACATGACACCCACTGCAGTGCCACCTCCTTGAAACTCTGTGAAATGCTGTTAACCACTGCTCACGTTTTGGATTGTACCATGTCACTTACCATGCTGTATCTTTTCTCTGGTGCTGTGCTAATGGAGTGCCAATCTCTTGCAGGTGGGTGTGCACGGCATTAGAATAGAGTTCATCAACGAGAAAGGATCAAAGCGCACGGCCACCTACTTACCGGAGGTTGCGAAGGAGCAAGGTCATTGTTGCACTTTATTTCCGATGATCTGGGGAAGAATTTAATCATAAAATAAATCTAAAATGCAGTATTTGACCTTGCACTGATGTCAGATGATGGAGCAGTGTTTAATTGTAACACTCTCATATAAAATGCCAATTACATGCCTGTGTCAGTCTCCTAGAGGAAGTCAGTAAACTGTAGCTGTTTTTTGAGCCAGTCATAAATGCAGAATAGCTATAGGAAAATAAAATGTGGAGGAATGGTACAGTGCTGTCAGCCAGGCTAACAGCTGTTAAAAGCTGCCAGTTTCTGTGTGGCTGCTAGGCTGGGACATAAGGGAGATGCAGAAGCTCTGTTAAGCATTGGGATGGCTGGGCAATTATCTTAACGATGATTTATTCCTGAATTCTGATGATCAAGTTGTTTTTCAGTTACGTACTTTCTGCTAGTACTCAATTCCTGTTACAAACACTGACTTCCCAGGGTTTTTAATGGATGGAAGGAAATTATTTTCAATATGGAAGTACAAAAGAATGTTGTTAAAAGTCCCTTTTAATAGAGGCACAGACTTAAGTTCGTGAATTTAAAAAAATAGAGGAGATTTTGTTGAACAGTCTTTTGCTGACTCTGAACACTCACTATGTTTTTTTATTTCCAAGGTTGATAGTGTGTCTCAGTCTGTCTCAATCATTTATAGTTTGCATTACTGCTGCTTTTTTT
Source organism: Hypocryptadius cinnamomeus (assembly GCA_013400635.1). Classification (NCBI taxonomy): domain Eukaryota; kingdom Metazoa; phylum Chordata; class Aves; order Passeriformes; family Zosteropidae; genus Hypocryptadius; species Hypocryptadius cinnamomeus. Next base: position 182,964 of record VYZP01016165.1, on the reverse strand, counting down.
ACTTTTTATATATAAGTTTGTCTACAAAAAGTTCAGCTGATATCTTTACTGAGAATTCTTTTTCATTTATAATTCTATTTCCAGATAGTTTCATAAAAGTCTAGGGGTGTCACACGCTTTTTTAAAAATTCAGGAAATGTGGGGGGAATGTGTCTAAATTTCTGAATAGTTTTAGTAGACCATGAATTGCAATCTGATTCTTTAAAGTCTCCAGAACTATTCATTTGTGTTTCGTAAGTTCCCAAATCTACTGTGGTTTTTGCAGGTTTTTAATGTAACAATGGGACTAATTATTGCATTTTTAGGAAATAACGTGTCTAACAACTATTTAAAATATGAGAGTTTTTAAATAAATAGGAGGTTTGGATAGCATGAAGATTTTATAGACAGCAGTAATGAATCTGTATTTTAAATCCATCGCTTCTTTCATTATCCAGACACCTGTAATATATAGTTGTTCTAAAACCAGCCATAGCTCTGTAAAGTGAAGTGATATTTATGAAGAAGTCTGATTTCAAGTTCTCTGCACATGTTCAACTGATAATTATTTTAAATGTTATACATAAATTTAGTTTTCCATGTTGTTATAGCCATTTATAATGTCTAAAGTGGCTGTGATACATGATCATACCTGAATGTTTTGGAAAAGTTCAATTATGTATCACACACCCAGTTTAGGACACTTGGGTAGAGTGAGTTCACTTTTAATATATATCAGCTATGAGATGAAAAATATATGTTGTTTGTAGAGTGAGCTGTGTGTGTAAAGAAATCCTAAATGTGGTATTTCCTTCAGCTGTTCTGAAGTAGGGAAGAATGTTTTGGTTTATCCCAAATGCCAGCAGAGCTCTTGCACTCTGAACAGCACCACACACTGTACTGTGCTTTTGCAACATCTGTTCCTATTGTTTCATTTCCCACTAATTTGTGCTACTGTGAAATTCAACAGGATGGGACCACATTCAAACCATAGATTCCTTGTTGAGGAAAGGAGGCTACAAAGCTCCAATTACTAATGAATTCAGGAAAACAATAAAGCTAACCAGGTATGCACTGGGGTACCACACAGAGCCCTGTTGTTGTAATGCTGGGAGGTGCTCCTTCCTGGTAAGTCTACTGCAGGTGGTAATGGTAAACTCTCCTGGATGTGTCATTCATGATTGCTTTGTTCCACAAGAGCAGTACAGACTTAGGAGAAGCTTTGCACGGGAGGAGTGGCCTAAGCAGGGAGTAAGAGGCAGCTGTTCAGTACCAGGGTGTGATTTGTCAGGTACCTGCAGATGTGGGATGGTAACTCTGCATGTTCAAAGCAGTGTTTTAGCTCTGGCTTCTCACAGAGGGATTTTTGGCTGTAGTGGGTGTTCAGGGCTGTGGTTAACAGGGATTACTTGCTCTTGTTAGATTTATTTGGGCAGATGGTGCATGGTGGGGCTGCTGCTGTATCATCATGGAGGCCTCTCAGAGCCCTAATCTTCTGGATCCTCAGAGAAACCTCTGGGTTATGCCCTGTGGAGTACAGGTTACCCCAATCTTAAGGTGTCAGACATGCAAGCCATGCGCTGCTTCCACAGCCAGTGTTCTAGTGTGGCTGTATCAGGGTGTTCCCAGGAGTGAGGACAGGAATTTAATATTTTATTTCATACTAGTTTCGTTTGGTTTTGCTAATTTAATAAAATGTGTTCTTGAGGGCACCTTAGTGTGTGGCAGCCAAGATATTTCAGAATTAGCAGCAGATACTCTGCCCATAATATTTCCATTAGGTGGTAAAGGGTAGTCCTGTGGAGTAGCTCTGAGGAAGGGAAACATTTTATTCTGAAGGTTAAATTAGGGAGGAAGGATTTAGAGAAACCAGCTAAATTTCCAGGTGCAGAACCCCAGCTTCCCTTTAATTTATTTTAGCTGTACACCTTGTTATATTATTTTCAAAAAGAATATTCAAGAAGAGTATCTGGAGATAGCTGAGGGCAGGAGTAATAATGCATTAGATCATTTCTGTACACCTCAGCAAATAAGGAGCATATTTTTCCATTAAACAAAAATTATATATAGCATATGTTTTCTTCCTGCGGCATGGAGCACAAAACAAAACAAAAAACCCCTAAAGTTCACCCCCACTCTTCCCAAAAAACCCACAAAAAGCCTTATATTTAGTGTAATTAAGTTCACAACAATGAAACTGCTACCACAATCAATTGCCTGATAAGTGAAATGAGCAAACCATAATTTTTTAACATTCAGAAAAAGGGGTTTTTTGACTGCCTGTTTTACTTGCTTTGTTGCTTAGAATCTCAGACACTGTTGACAGATTAGAGACAGTATTATTAAAATGGTAATTGTTTTCCAGCATTAGACAACCTGTTTTAGAACCTCATTTAAATAATTTATTGTCATACATGAAAATATCTATTGGAGGAGTGAATAAAGGCTTTTCACTTCTTTTGCAAGTCGTCTGAATTAGAGTAAACATCCTGTGTGTGAAGAAGGCTTTAGGCTGATCATGAGTCTGTCACTCCCTTCGGGTTCACACCCAGCAGTTCTGGCCATGTTTTGAATGAGAGAGCTAAACTGTGGCACAGAGGGGCTCAGAGCAGTCAGAGGGGTCTGGAATGCAGGGGTCAGCACCTGGGGATTCTCTGCCCTCTGCAGAGCTGTGCAGGGGCTGTGCAGCTGCCCCTGATGGTGCACACTGTCACCTGCAGAGCCCCTCCTTGCTCCCCTAGTGGGGGAATTCCATGGCTTGGTGCCAGGTACCATCCCACGGATTCCAGAAGAGCTGCTGCTTTCTCAGCAAGGCCCAGAACAAGGAGGAACAAGGTCCCTTGTGTTCCTCATTGTCAGACAATACTGATGCAGATGTATTCAGAATATTTGTTGTCAGAACCTGGATTCTGCCTTTAGTTAGAAGGAGCTGGGTGATGTTCTTGTGGGACCATTCTTCATTATTTTTCAACTGACTTAGGAGTCAGGAGAGGTCCCAGTTGCGTGGAAGCTGGCAAATGTTGTTCCATTTGGAAGAAGGGAGATCCTTGTTATTACAGGCCTGCTGGTCTCACTTCAAAGCCAGGTAAAATTAGTTTGGTGCCTCTCTGTGAGGACATCAGACTCTGGAGTGTGATGAGAGGAAAGTGACCAGAAATGGTGAAAGGCCTCAAGGGCAAGACTCAGGAGGAATAGCTGAGGTCACATGTTCTGTTCAGTTTGGAGAGAGCTGAGAAAGACCTCACTGGGGTCTACAGGTTCCTTGGTGGGGCAGTGGAACAGAGCTGCTTGTCTCCTCTTTCAGATGACCAGCAATAGAACATGAAGGAAGGGAATGAAGCTGCCTCGGGGGAAGTTCATGCTGGACATTAGGAAAATATTCTTTATTGAGAAGGTAGTCAGGCATTGGAACAAGCTGTCCAGGGTCATGGCATCAAGCCTGTTGGAGGCCAGGGGGTGTCTGAACAATGCTTTTAACCATATGGTTTAGTTTTAGGTAGTTGCATGAGGAGTAGGGAGTTGGACTCGATGTTCATGATGTGTCCCTTCCAACTGGAGATATTCTGTGATTCTAGTCTAAAAAGAATGTAACTATAGTTAATGTAGCTGGGATAATTTTAAAAGCAGAATTTGGCAGACAGTTGATACTGATTGTTTAAAAACAGCCCAATAATCTGTAGTGCTTGTTTATCGTTTTTCCTACTAGATTTTTGTAGGGGGTTGGCTGAAGCTACAGGACATTCTCTATTCCCTCTACCTCAACCAACATAGTAGCCAACCATTTTTAACAATTCTGTTTGCTTAAAGTATTTTTTCATAAGCAGTTACGCTGTGATTCAGGAAATGACCCTGACAATTGTGGCAGTTGCCTTGTGCAGCTGAAGTCAGTCTTATTCCCAGTATCAGAAGGACAGAGCTCTTACCACTAAACAAACCAGCAGTGCAGCATTTCTGGTGCTACTTGCAGCTTCCTGGTAACAGTTCCTGAATTGGCCTCTCTGCTCTTTGCCAGGTACCGCAGTGAGAAGATGACGATGAGCTACACAGAGTACCTTGCCCATCGTCAGCATCATCACTTCCAGAATGGTATTGGGCACCCCCTTCCACCATACAACCATTATTCCTGACACTGAGCCGCATGACCAGTCACTGGACCTCTCTGCAGACCTCTTCCCAGGAGACCCTGCCCCTTCTTGGTCTAGCTATCTCTATTACTGTACCATTTTATGATGATAGTTTCCGTTGCCATGTTGAGGCTCCTTAGTTGGTTCAGCTCATCATGGCAACGGGGGGGAAAACTGCATAACTACAAAGATCCCATACCTTTTTATTATTGATTCACTGCAGATTTTTTTGCAGCATATACCCCTGGGTTTTTTATGAAAATTTAAATTTCTACTTTATTAACATTGAATTATATCAATCAAGGCTTTCTGTAACTGTGGATGGAAGGAAGAGTTTAAGGATTGCAGTTAGGGATGCTTTGCTTAGCAAAAAGGCATTCATGGCTTTTGCATTAATGGGTGTGATAGGGAATGAAACATATCAGATTCAGGTATTGAAGTAGACAATTAATTGCATTTTCATAACATTCTTAATGATGTTGTGTGTACAATATCTCACGTTCACAGTAAAGATTCCATGTAGCTCTGTACAGGATCTCCAGATCCAGCACAAACAGCCGGAGCACCAAGGCTGACATACAAAATGCTTTTTTGGGATGAAGAGAAGCAACTCGTGTACAGCGAGAGGTGATGTTAACATGGCAGCATTTTCAGAATCAAGTGGCCTAAATGATTTGGGCACAATCCAGTCCAGGACCCTTTTGTGTCCCATCCTGTGCTGGGAATCACAGGCAGCCCAGGCCTGTCAGGAGTAGCCATGAGAATGCATTTGTAATGAGACGATGCCTTTCTGATGACTCAAATTAGGAGTGACATTTGTGTCCTAAAAACAGATTGGTGAGTAGCAGATGTCATATTAGGAAGGAAATGGATTTAGATTTTAGTGCCTTTGACTATAACATAATTATATACTTATATATAAAATTCATAGAAAACGTATACTCCAGACATTTTACCAAACCCTGTTGAGGCTACTCTGGCATCAGGGTTTTGGACACTTTTTTTTCTCTTTAAAGTGAGATTTACTTTTTTTATTATTATTAGCAAACTTATTTTGGAAAAGAGAAATCCCTGTTTTGTTCTTCATCTGCTCTTGAACTTACTGAGTTTTATCAAGTCATGAATATTTGGATCAAGTTAACTTCTGTTTAATAAAAGAAAAAAGACTGTTGTAAGAGCCAGGACAAGTATGCCATAATGTTACATGTTTTCATCTATTGCAGGAATAGTGCTTGAGAGCTGTAAGTACTGTGTAATAATTCTGATACCCCTCCACACGGTAGAAGAAAGAAAACCGATTGGAACTTTTTCCTGCTGTAAAAATAGGATTTAGTAAAAGGTATGTGTGGTCTATTTGCAAGGCCAGTCCATGGCAGGAGCTCACTGCTTCCTCCTGTGCCTGCAGAACTCCCTCCCACTGCTGCCTGTTGCAGCACAGGCCGCCTGTTACAGAAAAGACCTTCCTAAACTGAGTGAGTAAACCACAGTAAGCAGAAATTCCAGTTACTTTGAATAATGAATGTTTGTAGATACATAGATATATAAAAATCAAATAGGTAAAATTCAGTTTAAAAAAAAAATTGGATTAACTGTAAAAGTGTTTCAGTAGGGTTTCAAAGTCGGATAAGGTTAAATTATGTTCATCCCTTATGTGAGGTTAGGTCTGCCACTTAATTTCTATGGAGGTTCTTGTAGAAGGTCTTTGGTATTCCTTCATCCACAGCATTTATGTCCAAATATTACCATTTTCAGTTGCGATGCCTTAATTTTTAAGCAGAGGGCCTGAAATTTCAGGAGCCAAGAGATGCCAGCCAGAAGCTGCAAAAATGAGTAGATGTTTATACAGAGGCTATTTTGGATGATACTGTTGTCTTGTTTCTACTTGGGGAACACTTTTAGATTAATTAGTCTTCAAGTGGAAATGTGAACAAGTGGCTACCTGATAGAGTTGTGTTGGGTTTTTTTCTTGCCCTTATAGGGAATCTGAGCACAAACTGAATCATTCTGCTGCGAAAAAAAGTCATCCAACCCCATCTTTATCTGTCATCTCGTTACAGCTCGCTCGTGCTTCTGCATGAGCTCATTGTTAGAAGTTTTTTAAAAAGATCTATTATATATAAAAATATATATGTATTGAAAGGTGCTAATCAACCTCAAGAAGGTCACGTGACTGGTCATGCGGATCTAAAATCATATCAGATTTTTTAAGAAATCTTCGATATATGCAGATGTTATACAGAATTTCTTACCAGTGTAATAATGATATACTGATGAATAAACAATCCTGCAGGATTTTAAGGACAAGGTCAGCAATACTTCCCACCATGGCTTGGGGGAGAAAAGGATAGTTTTGTCTCCTTTTTGTATACAGCATAATGCACAATGCATTTTTGTCTATCTCTTAGTAGCTGTTGCTTAAAAATATAGTTCAAGGGTGTTATACAAACTGTAAAGGTGTGCTTTTGAACTGAGCTCATGCCAGACCCTTCTGGACCAGAGTTTTGTATCACTAATTTAAAAACTGTTACAGAGTCTGTGGTCAATCAGATTGTATGATTATTTTTTTAAAGACTGGAATAATCAGTCTACCTACAGTGTTTCTAGGGCACCTACCTCCTCAGCACACTGTGCTGAACTGCTGCAGATTGTTTCTCTGTAATTGTGGGATTCTTTGTACCAAACGTGCAGCTCACTGTGACATGCACTGGCACAGAATAGGTCTGTTTGCTTAAAGCTAATCAGCAATTGCTCTCACAAATGTCATTCCCTCATAGTTACATTTAGTAGCTTTTAGCTGTATTGTTGGGGTTAGCTACAGATTAGCTTTTCCTTTGGGATACTTTATAGAAATTAAGGTACAACCAAGTAGCTTATTTCACTGTTTGTTAAGTTGAAATGCTGATTTTATTTTTTTTTTTATAAGCACTACTCAGTTTGCCTTATTCCATGGAAAAGATTGTTGGGGGTTTTTTTTCATTCTCTTGCCTAATGTTCCTAAAAACTCTGTTCTGTAAACTGAGTTAGACAACCAAACCATAGACTTGACACGAAGCTGTTACTTGGTGATGCTTCAAGTGTCCTTCCTGCTGCCATCCCAGCGGATGCTGCTCCGGCAGGGGCGGACGCTCCGGTCCTGACCTCAGCCCTGCTCTGGAACCAAGGTGGGCACAGCCCTGGCACACCTGGAGTTTGTATATGGACCTCTACTTGTCTTCAACTGTGCGGGTTTTTAAAACTATTGTCTGGAGTAGGTTACATCTCTTATGTGTGTTAGATCGAACCAAAGAAGCCTCCAGCCATGCCCAAATGCTGCTCCTAAAGCCTGCCTTCCAGTCCTTACAAAATCCCTGCAGGATTAAATGTGTTAACTTTTTTATTTTTGTACAGTTTCTAACTGATTTTTGCTAGTGATGTTAATTGAATTAAGTTTATTTGGGGAGTCTGAGTATCTCCTCCATTTAAATAAACTGGTGACTTTCATTTTATGTTAAAAAAAGAAAAAAAAGTTAAAAAAAAAAGAGAAACCCAAAGTGTGCCTCTCAGATTTAAGGGTTTCTGATTACATTTATTCTTAAGACCAGCAATGATTCTTTATATACAAAGATATGTTTTCCTCATTTTTTATTACTGTTAAAGAAAAAAAATAAAAAAGAAAAACCTCTTTCTTTGCTCTGGACTCAGTAATTGCGCTGGTACATAAACGCACTGAGAAAACAAACTTTTGTTTGAAACTTTTGTAACAACTTATAACTGTTTTTGTATATCAAAGTTGATTCTTTTCAAGATATTTGGATCTAGTTTCTAAGTTATTTTAGTGTTTTATATGTTACAAAGAAAAGAAAAACAAACTTACTTTAAATTGTTCACCAGCATCTTGAGTTATCTTCAATGCCGTGGTGACACACAGTGGGCTTAGAGCTACCTGGAGTAGCTTGTGAGGCCTCGGTCTTTTCCTTCCTTCCTTAGCAACTCAGTTGATTACAGTAATATCACAGATTACCTGAACCCCCTTCCTTTATAACTAGATCCTTCTTCCTTCCACATTTAATTGCTATTAGTGTGAAGAAACTGTTGAAATGGGCATTTTAATATAAGTACGGCTTAAAAAGAGAAAAATGAGGAAAAAGAAAAAAAAATGCTAGAAGGTTATCTGTGGGTCTGTGAGATATGGCTGTGGAAAGATATTGTAGTAGTTTTAACACTATTGTTATTACCTTTTAAATCATTTACCCAATAAAATAAGGAAAAAGAATCACCATTTCTTTTTATATTTCTCTGCTTAACTGTGTGGCTTGGTCAATGTTTTTATTGAAGCATTTGTACCTGGTGTTAATGTCAAAAGCTAATGGTGTGTTAGAAATATTTTCCTGTCTTTCCCTTTTGTCTGCTGTAGGAACAAACTGGGGACAGGTGTGTGCAGCTTTCACTAAACACTCCCAGTGAAATCACCATTTACATCAGCTGCATCAGTTATTTATCTCAGTATATTCATCAGTATTTATATCAATTGCCAGTTCAATTCTATACTTCTTGTCTAACTTTACACATGGAATTCTGTCCACACTTGAGCTCCCAGAAATGGTTTCAATCTTTTGAAGCAAAACTTCTTTGCAGAGCCAGTTATACTGGTGTCAGCAACATAGCACTGGTACCCCTTAACAGCCAGATTGTTCAACAGAACATTGTGCCAGTGTGTATTGAAGAAGCTCTGTCTAAGCAACAGCTGATGCCAAAATCAAGTTGGAGAACTCTGGTCCCTCAGCCAAATTCTTGTTGCACTGAGACACTTTCACTGAGTCTGGGTTAAAGGGAGCATATATCCTCTGTAGGATAATTCCTGAGACAAAATATTCCATCTCCCTGGAACTCAGCTCTGAGTTTAGAAGGGCTTTGTTTGCCTCATGCTGTATTAACAGCTCTGCTGGCTGTAGATGCAGTGCCTTTGAAAGCAGAGCAATAGAATCCATGTAACCTTTGGATGTTGAAGTCTGATGCAGCCATTCCTTCACTTGCTCTGAAGCTTTGATTTAGGAGATCAACAAATATCTGAAGGGAAACCTGCCTGGGTAAATACTAAACCAGTGATGGAAACTTGGCTCACAGATTTGGTACAATTTAGTGTAAAACCTACACTAAGCCTAATCTAAAACCCTGAGGCCATTGAAAGGCAGAGCTAGTTACTTCCTGCAATGAGTTTCCATTCTTCTCACTGCTTTAGCCAGCTCTCCAATTCCCATGCTGTAAAAATCAAACCAAGCCAGTAGCATTAAGGGTGTTACAGATGTACAAACTTGCTCATTCTTACATATTTGTTGGTATTAAACAACAGAATTATAACTAATTTCCAATTAGTTATAGAGGGCTGTTGACAGTAATCAGCAGTGCCTGCAATGGGAAGTTGCTTGCTTGGTTCAACTCAGGCTGCCATGCAGCACTTCACACTGGATTTCTGTTTAAGCTGTTTCATCAGTCTTTATACTCTGCCAGAGAAATTAAGCTGGAGAATTGATTCTTTTCCCTAGCTACATGAAAACTTGAATCCTCTGCAATGGATATATAATAGCACAGGGTGTGCACATCCAGTGTGTTCTTTTTCCAAGAACAGTATTTGCCAAGAACTGCACACAAGGCAATAACCTGCTTGTCTGAGCTGTACTGGGTCACAAGAATACATTTAACTGTGCTGCAATCATGTTTATTACAGCCAGAAGCATTTGCAAAGTACATTAACACTACTTTGCCATCCTGTGATGTGGGGCTGAGTGCAGTCCTGCAGCTGCTACAGCAGCTTTCTCAACAAAGGTGTGAGCTGAAAACTTCTGTGCATGTTCTCCCATGTCCTGCTAAAGTGCTGTGAAATGGGAACTACAGGACATTGCCCAAGCTGGGTAAGAATAGTGAGGAAGCCTGGAGAAAGCGTCCTTGTACTGCAACAATTCCCTGAGCTCTGCACCTGAAAGACAAGGACAGGTCCTACTTAAACGGTGATTAAAGGATTTGTACCCTGCAGTGAGCTCTGCCAGTAAACTGCTGTTGACTGACAGGTAACAGGCAAAAGTCAGACTGAAGTGCTTAGAATTCCAGAAATCCCAGTACCCATTGTTCTCCCAGGAACTGCTGTGTGCAAGGTAGACAACATCAGGCTGTACAGACTGTTCCAGACAGGAGCCTTCATCTTCTTACCTGACTTATAAAGAGCTAATATTGCATGCCTCTGTGATTCTACCTAGTTATAAAAAGTCCTAAGCAAGACAGATTCAGACCTGGCACAATTAGAATGATAACAAAACCATCCAGTATCCAGTAAAATGCATTTATTTGTTTCAATTCACAAGGTTTAACAACTATTTGCCCAATGATCTGGACTTAGGGCACAACAACAAAAAAGCCCACCAGAGCAAAATACAAAAACAAGTACACAAATTACCCCTTATTTGTAAATGTTACCTCATAACCAAAGTTAGCACATTATAAAGTTTACAAAATTTATAACACTTACAAATTATTCAGAACTAACAGCATATGTGGCAGTTGAGCCCATCCACATCCATCCTTGCCCTTTCCAACCCATTCTGTGCCTGGATAATGCCATGCTGGGAGTGGAGTGTGGGGTAAGCAGCCCTGCAGGTTCCTGCAGCCCCCCTGGTGCTCCAGCCCAGCCCCTGGCACAGGATAGTCTGGGAGAGTGGGGTGTGCTCACTGCTCTGCCTGCTGTGTCCTCTGCAGCATTGGGATAATGACTCAGGAAATGCAGAAATAGTTTTTAAAAGTACAAAATTGACCCTGAAGAAAAATAAAATTATTTATAAAACAGCTTGGCTTTGACTAAGTTACACCAACAGCTGCAAGAGAGATTTACAGCAATATCACTTGTAGTACAAGGTCACAAAAATCAACAGATTTGTTATGAGTCCTGTTACTGTAGAACTGAAAACACCAAAGCTGACCTGTGTGCCTGCAGAAACCTCCCACCAGGGCTGACATACACCCTCTTCCTGGGTTTTGGCTTTTTCAGAGCTTTGTTAACTATAAGGATGAATTTAATTCCTAAGGATCCACCTAGAGTGAAACAATTGTCACACTGAAGAAAACACCACAACTCTATTTTCCATTAGCTATGGATGCATAGAAAACAAAATGCTTCTGGTTTAGATGCAAGACATAGGACATAAAAGTACAGTCAGTTAACAGTTGCAAATAGCCATTTCTGAAAAATACAATTGAACTTTATAAAATTATCTCAAATATACAGAAATATCAAAACTCTGTGGCCAGAAACAGAAACCTACTATTAGGTACTCTCTGACCTCAAGGTTTGACTGGACTGCAAATGGACTGACTTTTCCTGTTTCCAGGCTCACCAGAGCAGCAGCTGCTCAAGCACACATAAGTTTTGCTTATGGGCAGCATCTTTGAACTAAGAAGCTGAACCAAAACCAGCTCCAGGTGCATGTTCATAGACTGTGGCTTTTCATCAATTTATGAACACATGGGCAAGAGCTATTCACTTGCACCTTTCAAAAGAAACGATGCAAATTCTCCTTTGGTGCTTAAAAGAGGAAGTTAAACAAATAGAACCAGCTCAAACACTGTACAGTGTCTGAATCCCTGGAAGAAGAGCACTGCAAGGATCCTGGACAGCTGAAGCCATGGCACAAGGTGGTGGGGGCAGAAATGTTACTGGTTTACCTCTGTTTTGGAGGGCTACTTACTCCAAGGTTGCATAAACAAACCCATCCGTAAACAGGTTTATTATAGCTAATAGTGCTTCATTCATGGGTACACTTGGAGGGAAATGCAGCCAGTGGCAGCTGGAGTAATGAGTTTGCTTAACTCCCTGTTTCTTTTGAAATGCCTACAATACTAACACTTGGAGGGCTCTGTTCAGACTCCTTAACCCCTACCAGCATCTCTAAAGGCCAGGCAGTGGCACTGCACAAGAATTTTTTGGGGTGTTCTTGCCAGCAAATGAAGATGCTCTGGGGTGAGATTTTACACTCTGCTTTAGCTGCTGCTGCTGGGAACAGTTGTCTGGCTGTGCAGCCCCACAGCCACTGCTGCTGAAATTCCCAGTGCCATGACACATTTGGGCACATTTGAGCAGGAGGCCCAGGACAGCCCTTTCAATTGCATTGCACTGCAGCACCGTAAAATCTCATCACCAGGTACTGGGCAACAGCTTCAAGTCATCTTGACATGGACTGAGTGTGTAACACCCCAGGAGAGAATGTAATTGCCTCCCAAGAACAGCAGTAGAGTTTTGTGCTTTCATTTCCAGCATAAATAAGCATAAAGCAACCAAAGAAATCTGTATAGTGTAACTTCCTATAAAATAAACCATTCAGGGAAAAGAAAAATCAGCCTCTGCCAGGGAAAACAACAACTGCTATAGAGATTAAGTACTCTGCTTTCCCATTTCCTGCACATATGGCAAGCTCTGGCTAATGCATATTCCCAGCAGATACCAGAGATAGGTGAGGAATGAAGGATGTGAAGTTCCACAACAATTGCATCAGAAGTTTTTTCCTTTTCTGCTCCCATTCTGACCTGTCCTGCCCCTTCTGTGGAGGCTGTCTCAGCTACACTGATGCAGTTTTGAGTGGTGGGTCACCATAGATCAACATGAAGTTCTAAAAGCCTTCAAGAAGGGCATGGGGAAGGGAGGAATAATTTAAAGTTTTGGGCCTGTCACTACAGGAAAACACTGAGGCTCTGGAGCACATGCAAAGCAAAGCATTAGAGCTGGGAAGGGTCTGGAGCACACATCTAAGGAATGGCTGAGGGTTTAGCCTGGGGAAAAGGAGGCTTAGGGTGGACCTTGTCACTCTGCAACTGCCTGAAGAGAAGATGGGGATCAGTCTCTTGTCCCAGTAAAGCAACATGACAAGAGGAAACAGCCTCGAGTGGCATCAGGGAAGGTTTAAATCCAGAAGGGTTATCAAGCCTTGAACAGGCTGCAGGAGGGGTTTAAAAGATGTGTAGGTGTGGCACCTGGGGGTAAGGGTTAGTGGTGGGCTCAGCAGTGCTGGGTTAATGCTTGGTTTGATGAACTCACAGGTTCTCTCCAACCTAAATTATTCTGTTCTAGCTCAAACAGCCTCACTGATACTGCACAACAACAAAGAAGCAACAGCTTACCTTCAAAAGGTGAAGGTTGCACTGTCTGCCTTCCCACCTGACTCCATTTGATTCCTTCACTGCAGCTCCAGTACTTCTAAAATCCTTACTGAGTGCAGTAGTTGGTTACCTCTCTGCTTTGTTGCCTTGTTCAGTGAGACATTTTCTCAGTTTAAATTGGTATGAAAGATTCAACAAGCTCCAGAAGGTGCCCACACAAGGTTTAGAAGGACAGTACAAGTGCCCCACTGGCTCTAATGAGCAGCTCCATCAGCAAACTCCATGTGGTGAAATTACACCTCGAATTTCTGTGTAACTCAAAACAACTGGAGCAGCCTAAGAGGGAAAAGCACAGGTGACCACCAGGGAGGGAGGGAGGGCAGTTCTGCACCAGGAATCCCTTTCCACTGCCCAGGGATGGCCCTGTCAGCTTCACATTGCTGCTACTGAATTTTAACTCAGCCAGAAGAGCTTGCAAATTCTGCTTTCCAAGCAGAGAGCCTGCACTAAGTGAGACACCTGAGCTCATTTAAATGTTCCTGCAGTTTTAATTGACCAGAGGCAGTCAATGGTGGCAAACAGCAGCTGCTTTATACTTGTTTGGAATGCCCTGAAGCAGATGATTACAGATAGGAAATGCTACAGTTAAAAAAGGAAAAAAGAAAAGGCTCCTACTTAGAGAAATGTTTCCAGTAACTACAATATCCTGACAGGAAAAAAAAGGAAAGATGCTAAAAAAAGGCAATTAAAAAAAAAACAAAAAAACCCAAACAAACCCACAAACCAGAAGTTAAGCAAATAAAGCAAATAATAATGCTAAATAGTATTTGCAAAATTTGTCTAAAGTCCTTCTATTGTAATACTAACACCAGCTGTATATGCCTGAGGGGTAGTTTAGGTACATGCTGCATGTTCTCAAGTTGTTAGCATACAGTATATTTTTATACATATACACACACAGAGCAAGGCATGGAAGAATGCCAGAAACCAATTTGTAAATCAGAATATGGGACAATGTATTTCTGATTGAGGTGTACTTTTTGTAATCATATGGAGTAAAAATATTTGAAGTAGCCACTTGTTCCCTCACAAAAGAAATTTTTTTTTCTTTTTAAAGGAAAAAAAAAGTCAATTTACTTTTGCTTCCTGAGGTATAAACATCTGTACCTTAACTTCAGCACATACTTTCAGGTGATCCAGCTGGAGGAGGTATGATGGTTTTGGTTTATCTTACAAGTCACAGCTTTAACAACACAATTAATCTATAAATTCCCCCAAACTTCTGTACAAGAAAAATCTGCAGCCCTGAAACAGTCTGCATAATGGACTCACAATTCTGGAAGAACACAGTCAGGATTTTCTATCTTTCTGCCCAATGGTTTCTCCTCCTGCAAAATTGGAGCAGGTACACACAGTTCATCATTCTGCCCATCTACATCCTGATTTCCAAAAGACAAGGTGATGGGTCATGCTACTAAACTGGAACATGCCCTTTGCAGTAGAGGCCTGCACTGATTTGACATTCCTTTTTATACCTGTATTTTAAAATCAATACACATGATATAGCAGAGCTGTAGGGAGAGAACAGAGTTTCATTAGGTTTCTTCACCAACCAGTCTGGTCAGTGAGGATCAGCATAGATGAAGCAGGAATGTCTCAAAAGCAACTAAGTATTAAAAAAACCCCTGATGTTTACATTGGACTTTGTATCTCCACTCCTTCTCCTGTCTAAGATAAGTGAAAAAAAACATTTTGTTCAAAGTCAGGACAGAACAGTGGATGCAATATTTTATCATGGCCTATACCTAACATGGTCTTTTGAAATTATTTCAACATTCTTTTTTTCCCCTTACCAAAATAAAAGCATCTCCAAAGCATCATGATGGGGCTTCACTAGATAGGTACTTATCCACTGCAGCTTAGTAATTTAGTTGATTAATGTTTTTTAATCAGTTATTGTTCCCCAACATTTTCAACCAGCTTTGAGAAAATACAGTAGAACCTTACTGTTTTGCACTTCTGATTGGAAGATTAAGTGTGCATAATTTCCTGTGGCCATTTTGGACCATTCAAGCTTTAAGAGTTAAGCCAGGTGATGCAGTTCAGCATGTTGGTTCACATCAGTGGTGTGCTACAATTCAGCATTATTTCCTGTCCTAGAAATGTACAATTCTTTAATGGAAAATGAGTCAAAACGAGGTAGCACTGGCACTCTCTCTGCTGGAATGTGGACAGGTCCTGGCCTAATTTTAAATGGTGGCTTAGCAAGATTCTACTGTAATCTATACAAAATGTATAAAACATGAACTTTCCCCAGAATAAGGCCACTAATTTTGCCATTGGCAATAGGCAGTGAGAAACAGCAAGTAAAAAACCCTCACTTCATTACAGAGGTGTTTTTGAGGCAAAAAACTGTGGGAAATAAAAAGCCATTGTCCTCTCATCCCCCCTCTTTGTTTTCCAGTATATCTCTGCTTCCTGTATGAACTACTCTGTGGGGAGAAATTTCAGTCTATTTTCTTAGCTGGGAGTCTAAGCAACTCCATGCTCCATTTGAAGGTGGGGAGAGCACTGTGAAACAGCAGGATTATGAGCTTGCCATGAGTCATGGTCATGACAGTCTGATGTCCAGATGCCCAGATTCGGTACCAGGGCCCATAAAAAGGATCTGAGATGGCTGGGCACAACATGTTGTTCAAATTCACTTCTGTAACCTGAGGAAGCAACAATAAATTTATCAATTAATGTTTTTATCTTGCACTGATTCACCTAAAAACAGTGAAAATTTAGAGAATTATCATAATAATAAAAAATGTTCAGGTGACACACATTTGCTCAGCACAAGTAGGGCAGCTTTCAGAAAAAAAGCAGATCCAAATTCCATTGTGTATTTAATAAATGGATTTATGCAGGTACATAACCAATCTATGAACTATTTTACCAGTACTTGCAAGATATAAGATACAAATGCTGGTCAGAACATGCAATTTGCATACAAGTAGCCTTATCAAAAATTTGCATGCAAGTAGTCTTATCCATGTAGACCTGGACACTCAAACTCCTCAGCGTTTTTACTCTGAATGTGCTTGCAGACTATCCATTTATTAACCTGGATTTACTTACCAATCCCAGGATCTGCAAGATGCTAAAATGATACACAAACATAAACCCCGTGGATAAAAGAGCCCACCAGAAATTGCAGAGCGGTTCAGGGGTGTAGATACCTTGAAAAGAAAGGAATACATTAATGTTCAGCTGCACTGCTGTGCCCACCACACTCTCAATGAATAATCCTCTCTCTCCTGGATGTCAGGACATCTGGCTCAAGCTGATAACCTCCTCAATACCATTATGGTAATTAATATTTGAGAGCTTTATTTCTTACTGAAGCATCCTGATCAGCTTCTTCCCTCCTCCTTGTCCAGCAGTGAGATGTACAATATGTTACTTCACTAAATCTGTCTATTTTTCACCAACATCAGTGATTTTTACTTCATTCTTCCTTCTACCACAAGTAATAAATGCAATAATGGTGTACAATGAATCTTCAAAAAATCAGGTTATTTATACTTAAACACCTGCTTCTTGCAGGGATTATGATTTCAGCATGCATAGAACTGACTTAGCAGCAGGTCCTGCACAGCATATATTAGAACACAGCTTAACTGTAATTTCCTAATTTTATGGTTGTCTAACAACTACTAAAAAGGAACTTGCACCAATAATGCCAAGGAACAGAAAAGCAGTATCAGGTGGTCAATCCATTAATGACAGGCTGTGCTTTTAAATGAAAGCTGCTGTGTATATTTTCAGATATACACTACAAACAGTTTTGTAATCAGTAGATATCACAGATGCTGTAAAATGCTTTTTCCCTTCAAATGAAGTAGCAAATCTATTATTCCAACCTTTCTCTACCCTCTCAAAACCAGGTTTTACTGACAAAACACAATGTTCTCTGATCTAGAATGTACCAAGGAAATCAGATTTAATAAAAGTACTCATAGATACAAGACTATCTTGGGAATTAAAATTCAAATTTCATATGGTAAGAACAAAACCAGTTTACAGAGTTCTTTAGACTCTTACTAGCAGACATGAAAATTGCACTGTAAGATATGTGGGAAAATATTATTTTCCTTATGACTTTAATAACAGCCTCAGAACATGAAGGAAAGATGCACAATGTCATGCAGTTTGGCTGCTGTAAGAGTTTCAGAGGATTATAAAAATACACTGGCAATTTTTATCTGCCTTTATCTGCTCTCTGATCCATTAGATATTATTAAATACTGGAACATGTATCCACTACTCAAAGGACAGCTTAGAGCACAGAGTGCAATATTGATACTGGCCTTGGTTAGCCAGCACACTCAGTAATTACCAGGAAGTAATGAAACCCCTCAGCATGCACTGTACAAGGCTACAGGAAACTTAAATAACTCCACATGCAGAGCAGCTACCCCAGCACCCACCAGACCACAGCTGCTATGAAAATGCCTGTGTATGGCATCCTGTGGAGATAAATACAAGTAACTGCTGTGACCACATCACTGTTTAGTGCTGCATCCCAGCTCATGCTTAAGGTCTCTAGAGCAATGCTTCCTCAAGCTCTGTGGCCCTTTCAAAATTATTTTCTGTATGGTTTCCTTCCATAATTTGTACCCATCATGCCAGTTCAAATTGATTTTGCAGTAGCTACCTGAAATAAGTTCAATTAAATAGTATTTTGTGAGTGCTACAGATTCAAAATCACCTACAAGCTGTTGTCTAAAACTGCACATCCACGCAGTGCCCACTCTCAAGAACACAAGTGCTGTGCTGCTGCCTGCACAGGGTAGGACTCTGTGTGTGAGTGGCAGCAGCATACCTGCACCCCACACACCCCTCCTGGTTCTAAGGAGGAGCCAGCAGCAGGGTCACCACCCCAGGTACCTCTGCACACCGTGGGTCAGTGAGCAGGCTGGCACTTGGGGAGCCCACGATACATTTGGGCACAGGAGCTACTTGGAAAGTACAGGGCAGCTTGTAAGGTTTCTTATGCAGTGGGAAGGTGAAGGCCAGAAGTGTCTGAACAGCAAATAAAACCAAAGGTAAAAGAGAACTCTACAGGAATCACTTTGAGTTCTGCAGGTAAAGGGAAAAAATTCCCAACTGTAATTCTTGGGATGCACTTGGCAAGTGTGAGCTAAGAGCTGGCATGCTGTTCAGAAAACAGTACAGAAGTCTTGACTTAGACAGCAATGATATTCATTGAACTCCATGACCTGAAAACATCAGACAGGTGACACCACCTTGAATATGGTTTTTCATTACAGAGAGAAGAGGAGGAATGAGCCTTGGTGTCAGAGTGCAGGAGATCATGGCTCTATTTTTGGCTGCACCAACTTCAGGTGACCTGGTCAAGCTTTACAGAAACTCTTTGTACTCCCTCCTCTGCTGTCAAGAAAACACTGCTTGACTTGCAAAATTTATTTATAATGTCCTTGCAGTTTTAGGTGCATGTTTAACCTAGATACAAAACACAACATGAAATTTAAATAAGGTATCAAAGCAGCTCCCGGGAACTGGCTGAGCAGTGCTAAACCAAATTAGGTTTCTGTTGGCAGTTGCCTGTGCTATTTCAAAAGTATTTGACAAAGCCTGGTGACACTCTAAAGGGGTGAGCACCCAGGAAAGCTAAAATACAGACACCTCCATATCCAGGTGACTTACAGGGCAGGTAGGGTATAAATACTAATACAGGCAAGTGCCCCAGCTATAAAATGAGACTGGAGGGAGACAACAGTCATTAAAGGACTAAGGAAATTGCACAAGATGACAACACAGATCCATGGCACAATTTGGCTTTGAACCCAGGCTTCTCATATCCAGCTTCAGTCTAATCACGGAACGGTATTTCAGAGTCCCTTAGCAGAGTTGTTCAGGTTCCCCCAACAAGGAATTTCCCTCTGCTACATCCTTGCTCTGTTGCAAAATTAAAAAAAAAAAAATACATCAGCGACTTTTGCTTTCTACAGAATTTTGGTCTTGCTTCCTACTAAAAATATCCCTCCTTATTAAACTTTGCAATCCTGAAAATAATGGTGTGCTTTTCAGCAGTAGCACTGTTTGGACAGCAAAGGACAAAAAGGAAACACTGACCTCCACATAAAAACATTTTGGAGCACTCTAGATTCCACAGTGTGCTTTGGGAAACTAATTTTAAATTCATACCTGGGATATTTTCTGTACATTTCTCATTATATAAATACCCACTATAGATTTTATTACGCTACAGCTCTGCTATTCAATAGATTGCTGTTTAATGGAGCAGAGTGGTCTATTTTCCATAGTACAGTCTGTTAAAAGAAAAACACAAACAGGAAAATTGAGAGCCAGCTGAGTGGTTGTTTGAAGGGCTGGTGGTGTTGGCTTCGGCAAAAGCTACTTGCATAGGAAATCAATTTCAATAGGTGGGAGCAGAGTTTCACTCTCTATTTATGAAGGATCATGGGCAGTTCTTATACATTAAGCACTTACAGAAATTTAGTCCAAGTGCCAGTCTGGCACTGATCTCATTCTCAAAAACACTCACTCCCCAGACAGCTGAGACCATTCCAAGCTGGGGCCATCTAGGTAGGCTGCATGTTTGCCCCTGTGTTGAAATAGCATGGCAGAGGATACCTCAGTTTAAATTGCACTTCATTACTTCAGTAGCATGGATACAAAGGATTCCATATAGACTGAAGAGTTTGGGGTTCTTCATCTGCTTCTAAACAAGACTTTGTTGACCTTGAATATGCCAAGTTGATCATTTTGCCATCTAGGAAATGGAAGCATGGCTTTAAAAAACTAAGGATCAACAAAGAGATGCCATTTTTTTATACTGTTCCATCCCCACAATGTGCTAGTTCAAATGTTCTTATGAACTATTATTTTTATTTAAAATTCTCAATACACAGGCTTCTGAAAATTTGAACACAACTTAATAGAGAGCAATCTCCTTTTGTGTTTCTGTGAAAACATAATGCAGAAGAAAATTACCCCTCTGTTTGAATTAGAGAATTGGAATCTAAATACAGTACAAATTTTTAATTTAGTAAGGTTTAAAATAATCTCTTTAATGTCTTGCTCTCATTCCCACTACATTTGATAGAGCTTTATGAGTTTTCCAGTGCTTCACACTCTCAATTGTCTTACAATTATAAGTAGACCTTCCTAATTCAAAACTCAGAGCAACTATTACAATTCTTTCATTTTCAAGCTTACAAAAATGTGCGGGCAAATTTATTTTCCTTTTATTTCCCTTGATCAGAGGGTTAATTCCAGCTGAGTGGCCTATTGAGCTAGCCTAGAGATAAAACTTCCTTTCCAGGGGAAAACAGGAAAAAAAAATGTTTTCAAGAGGATGATCCTGAAATCCATGTTTCCTCTACAGCTGTTCTGACTCCATGTGTAGGTTTCAAACTAGTGTCTTATTCCAGGAGGTTTCTGTTTCCCCTCAGTGCTAGCTACTCTCATCAGAACCAGCTCAGACAGAGCTCTTACAGTACCTGCTTCTCTCAGGAATCATTTCTTATATTCCATAAAGCAGCAGCAATAGCTCTTCCTCTACCTTCAGATAGTAGCAGTTCTTCCAGATACTGGCACCTGCCCTTCTAAATTTCTCCATCTCCTGGAGAGATATTTCATTTTTCAAACTAACTGTAACTGCCCGGTGCATAAAGCTCAGAGGGTCACAGGACAGGGACACATCCCCTCCTCTTCCTCTCTCTTAAATCATCAAACAAGATTATCCCTGAATAGTCAAGCTACAGGAGAGGCTGCAGCCTGAGCCTGCAGCCAGAGTACCAGCACACAGAGCTACCCTGCTGCTCAAGGTGCCACGGCACAAGCACAGCTCAACAGCAACCACACATTTATGTCTAATACAGGGCATTCAGCAGGTAGAGAAACCTGGAATAGAACACGGAATTGCTAGAAGCAGAGTAGGGAAACAACATGCAAGAGTCGATAGCTCTTTAAGTAATTCAGTTTCAGCAAAAGAGCTGTATCACACATTATCAAGTATTTCAAGGAAGATCGAGATGGACTAGATTTATGACTGCCTAAGTATATCTAAACATTAAGTGATATTTCTCCTGGATTACTACTAAAGGTATATAATAAAGCCTGCTGGATAACTCCTTTAGAAAGCTAAGGAAAGAATTAGCTAAAGGCAGGGAAATGTCACAAAGTGGGAAAGTGGCTGATATGGAGCGCAACAGCTTAAAAAAGGCCTTTAAATATGGTCCTAACAGCCAATGGAAAACGCAAGTTTAGTGTTTTAATTGCAGTTTCCTAATTTACAACCAAAGGAAAAATGATCCTTTCATCTGTACTTGGTATCTGTGTGCTGGATCTTCCACCAAGCCCAGGCTGTGCTGAGGTCAGGAGCGCTGCCTGCTCTGAGGGAGCTGCGGGTGCTGGCTGCTCCTGCCCAGCTGCTGAGCACACAGAGGCATCCTCCGTGAGAAGGGAGAACAGGAAAATAAAATCAACAGCTTCAACTGACTGTGTGACAATGCCACAGAGCTTCTCTTCTGACGCCACTTTTAAAGACAGATCAACAAAGAAAAGGGCTTTGGGACTTGAGTCAGACACTGGCTCTTCATTGCTTATAAACATACAGCACTTGCCTAAGAAGAAAATTCTGCTTTATTCCCCGCAAACAACTCGTTTGTTTAGCGCCAATCGGCTCTTCAGACACACGAGGGCAGCGCACAGGTCTGCCCGGCCCTCCCAAGGGCATCACGGCCCGGCCCGGCTCTCGAAGGGCACTTCCTGCGCCCCGCTCCCGGAGCTGCCCTCCCTCACGGCGCCGGGCACAGCCCCGCCTGCCGGCCGCGCCGCGCAGCGCAGCCCGCTGACACCAGCGCCGGGCCGAGCGCCGGGCCTGCCCGCAGCTGCAGGACACACCGGCCCCACAGACCGGCCCGCAGCTGCAGGACACACCGGCCCGACACACCTGCCCGACACACCTGCCCGACACACCTGCCCGCAGCTGCAGGACAGACAGGCTCGACACACCTACCCGACAGACCTGCCCGCAGCTGCAGGACAGACCTGCAGGACAGACTCTCAGCATCGCTCCCTGCAGCAACAGAATCCCAAACACCTCAACGCCAACAGCCTCTTCTACCTACTGGAGTTACTAACTCAAATAAATAACACTGGGGATATCAAAACACAGGGCAGATTATCTCCTGAGCTCTAGGGAGCTGCTACAAATTCACCCTTATTTCAATCTGCTGTGGAATAATGTAATTTAGAATATCATTTGATCACTGCACTAAGGAAATAACAATTCCACCTTGATTAACTTTCAATATGGCTTGATGTTCTGAAATAAGGTGCACACCTGACCTTGTCAAATCCATTGGAAAATCTGACCAAACAAGCTTAAGACAGTCAGAAACAGTCATCATCATCAGTCTCTAAACCTGATGTAGTGCAAACTAGACTTTTTTTTCATTATCTTAAGAATACACAGTTTAAGAACTTAGCTGTCCTGACCACACTGAAGGTCTCTCAGAGTCTCACTTGTTAAGGACAACAGAAAACAGTGACTTGTAAGGTCTGGTTCAACTCCGCCAGCAGTTTATGGAATGCTGTGTCCTGCTCAGATGCATACTGCAATTTTGGGAGGCAGGTGAGACAAGGTGAGATTTATCCAGTAAAATAAAAGTGCAAACTGCAGATATACTTCATGTAAGAATTGACTTGAGGTAGGAGTCGTGTGCGCTGGCTTGTTACATCCACACTACATCTATTTTACATGAGAGTCTCTTAGTGCTGCCAAGAAAGATGAGCCATGGTGTAAAAAGCATTTAATTTGTCTAGCCTGGCATGCATGCTATGTATACATGCATATATGCACTTAGAAAGAAAATATGTTAAGAAAGGGAAGTATGGAAGTTTATATTCACTCAGTACAGAGAGGATTGAGAGGGAAGAGGAAGAGGAGTTTTTGATCCCCAAAAGGGATCCATGTCCTCGAGCTCACTCCAGTGAGTTCACTGTGCAACACTGAGTTCCAAACACTGAGTTCCAAACAACTCTCATCCACGTGCTGCTGAGTGTGCTAAAGCCCCCCCTCTTACAGGGTCAGGAAGGACATGAAGGTTGCCAGTGCAGCATGACCAGTGCACCAGTGTAATAAGTAGCAGGAAAAGACAGAAAATACATTATTACAGCCCTTGCTTTCTGTCACCAGTTTCCTTTCAAAGAGGAAACACTTCAGCAGGCAGTTGGATGTGTGCATGGCTGGTGCAATACCTGATCAGGGTATTGCAAGCAAATTTGAGGGTGCAGCTCTATAGCCTGAGCCTCAAATCCACTCTGCTTCAGATGTTCTTCTCACCCTATTTTTGAGAAACATTTGGATCCTATCAAGGTCACCAGTAATATAGGCAGATTCCCAATAAAACTGAAGTAGTATATTTTTCCAAATGCAATCCATTCCTTTTCATTTTTTTTCATTTTTCTGCCCTTTGATTACTTCTCTCAATCATAATCCACAGACTCACTAATGGAAATTTCTATCTACAATACTGAAATCAAGCTGATCAATGTCAGTGATGAAAAAGCAGTTTTCACAAGATACAAAACTCAGGACAAAGGCCTGTGTGACCTGCTCAGAAAGTACTTAAACAGAGGTGCTAGACGAATGACAAAATTAACATTAACAAATATTAGGCCGCATAATTTTTCCACCAAAAATGATCCATTAGGTCACCTGTGACAGGAGTTCATGGGTGTTTTGTTAATTACAGCCAGTCAGGTGACCAGGGGCCAAGTGCATAAGAAATGGAGCAGTTATTAGTTAAAACAGCCCAGAGAAATCTCAATTGAGAGGTTCAGCCAACAAAGTCCTTTAAGCAATTTTACTGCCATCACGTGAACATTAGATGGCAGCAAATACCTGTACATAAATACAGGGCAGGGGTTCAGAACACTGAGCTGGGGGGACAACTGTCCAACATCAAACCCTTCAAACTGCAAATCCACTTCTTGTCAGTCCCAGGTCCTGAAGAACCCTGAGAACCTCTACTTCAAAACAAGCAAAAAGCCAAACCAAACCACCAAACAATCAAAAGAACACATCAAGTATCATCCAAGGCCAAGCCTTTTTAAAGCAAAGGACTGTCTTAAAGTGACCTCAGATGGAAAATCCAAGGCCACCAAGTGATTTATTGGCATCACAATAGCTTTGTCACTACCTACAGTTCACTCCATGGCTGCTTATGTTTTCTGCCCCCTGCTCCTCACCCTCCTCCTGCAAAGATCATGAGTTTGTGTAACTCCTACACCTACCCTGCACTTTGGCATTATTTGCTAGAATTTTAGGCTATCAAGGGTGGATCAAAATTAAAATATGGCTGGCATATTTCTCTGATAAAAGAAAGAAACAGAATCATCTTTTTAAGTACAAGACTTCACTTTTCCTTTGAATCACTTTTCATAGTTTCACTCAGCAGGTCACAGTGCAATCAGGTCACTGCAACACAAAGGTTACAGTGAAAGAGGGTGAAGGATTGTAAGTGACCACTGGTATAGAACACAATGGATTCAGCAGGATGGAAGAGCCTGACTGCATCCCATTTCTTGACATCGCATCCTCAGGGCTTTCATTAAAGGCTACTGAACACGTGGATCACAAATGATCATATTTTATTTCCTGGATGGAACAATTCAGTTCTGCTAGAAAATGCAGCTAGAGGCATGTCAGCACTAGAGGGGGGCAGAGCACCACACCAGCTGAATGTATAGTGCATTCCCTTTGAGGATCCACAACTGGAAAAATCATTGGCCAGGGAAACAATTTAGGATTCCCAGATTGACTGAACTATTGTGGCATAAGTGAATGCAAGACAGCAATATTGTTGGAAGGGATAACAAGCAATCTAGGTCATTTCAGTGATATATGTCACTACATTCCACTGGAGCTTCAGAATTTCTGTGATTTATCTAACTAGACACCCTTTTTTTTTTTTTTGGCTCATTTTGAGTTCCAGTACTTCTCAAGAGACATCCAAGAAGGTAAAAATCTTAAAAATACATTCCACCAACAACTGAGAATACTGCAAGATGGCAGAGATGCTGTTCAAGAAGACAATGCACATTGTGCAAATACATTCTAAATATCCCTTCAGGCAAAAGACCATTTTTTAAATTTTTTGTTTAGTGCCTGACACAACTCATTACCTGGGTTAAAATTCCAACATTACAACACTAGAACATCAGGAACTATTAAAAACAGAGAAAATTTGTTTAAAAAGGGTAAGAATAAAATTGGTGGTATCAGCAAGCACAGTTTTCATTCCATAGGACCAGTTCAATCCATAGGGAGTAAACTGCCCACCTACCTCCTTTGTGCAGCAGATAGATGGGCACAACATAGAGCATCACATGCTGGATGTAATAAATCTCTGTTTCAAATGGAAGCTGTGGAATAAGGAAAATATTTGTAAGTATTTTTCATCATTAACAACCAAGTTCCACGGAACAATTCTCTTTCTAACCCATGACAATGCCTTCAGTTCAGTTATTTTATCACCTATGTATAATAACAAACATTAATGGTCAGTGACTTGAAAGTGCAGCTGACTGTACCCATTCCATCCTCTTTAACACAAACACAGCACTTCCAGTAGGTAATTCCCAAAATTAGCCAGAGTACAACAAAGGAGGAGTAACATACAGTTGCTCTTTCCCTTTCTTTGCTAGCATGACAATACCAATAACAATGCAAACCACTCAAATAATTAAATCAGAAATTATGCACACCCCCACAGCATAGAAGTCTTTTCAGAAAGAAAATATACTTGCCACCTTGTGAGAGAACTCTATAAATGAGGTCTTCTATATATAGAAGTATATAAATATATATATACAAGTAATATAAGAGGAGGCCTGTGCAAAAAAATCAAAAGACCTGATTTCTAGCAACCTGCATGCATGTACAGAACTGCTAAGCTTGACCAAATATAAATTAAAATATAAAATGACCAGTTATTTATTGGTTTTAAAGACATATGTAAGCAAGTTACCAGTTAATAGTGAATCAGGTATTTCTCACCTGCTACCAACCTTTGGGAAATTACAATTAGTCATTTGTGTGTTTATTTGAATTAGTGTAACTTCTCTTCTAAGAAGTCAGACACCTAAAATAATACTAAAAATAGCTTGAACCATATCTCTGTGTTTGAGCCTCCTAATCCAGACCCAACTATTTCTAGCTCTTTATCAGTTAGAAAAGGGGATGCACTGTATTTGAAAGTTATTCCCATCTATAAGTACCTCAGCCTATATCTATTTATTACACTAAAGCAGCACATTTAAAACTGAACAGTAGTAGAAAACACTCAAAAATTCAGAATTCAGCTTTTTACTGCATCTGACTTACACAGCTGAAAAGCCACACTATTGCATTATTTTTCTGAATTGAAAATTGGACAATACCACAAGTATGAAATCTCATGGGAATAATGAAAAACCTTGGTTCAAATGCAGACTCGTTTTGTCATTTTCCAGCCAGAAGAATTCAGACACGGGACCTACCACTGTGGCTTGTGTGTTGGGAAGCAGGGAGTGGGCAGAAAAGCCTTCCTTTTCTGTGACTCTTCTGAGACACTGAAGTCACAGCCTTGAAACTGAAACATTACAGAAATTTCTACATCAACAGAAGAGAGGTTGAAAGAGAGTTTGATTTTCTTCCTAACCAGTAGTCAAACAGTTGGTAAATAACACAGTAATCTTTTAAATTCAACTACAATTCTTATATCCTATTTTGAATGTAGAAGATTCTAAAACCAACAACTGGATTTTGCCTGTGCTGGCATTTCCCCACTGGACACTGTGTGTGCCCTGATGGCAACCTCCAAGGTGGTCAGCCTGCTTCTGTAGGGACTAAGCTAAAACAACCCTCCCGTACGATCTGTTGGGTTATTTCATCCCAAGTACTCTGTATCAAAACAAACACAAACAAGGTAACTATGCAAAAGCAAGAACTTCATGAAAATTGTGAGGTTTCCTAAATCTGAACCTTTCCTACTGTCCTTCATTGGACAAGACAGAGACCAAAGTGAGGGAATTAAAATTATTTGCGATGGGGCTAAAGCAGTGATCTTAACTGGAGAAAAAACTGTACCTCTCCCACTTCAGAAACAATTGCTCCTGATATAAACACCACAACATGAGGCACTCACTCCTGCCAAGGAGCATTCTCCATTTATCTGTGGTGTCAAAAGGGCTTCCACAGCCGTGGAGTTGTGAGGATCTGTTACACAAACACTGTGCTGGGACACTCCTGAGAACAGAGTAACAGTTGTTATGCTGCAGTACTGTTGACAGTATTTTTTTTGTGTGTAAAACAAAACATCTTTTTCCCACTGTAAAAGACTGCTTGTTCTGAAGCCTGGCTGATTCGGCAAGTGCATTTCCTGCTATAGAGCTGCAGAGTTGCTGTACAACCAAGCACTCAAGTTGTACAGCCAGGCTACAATAAACAGAAAAAGCAAGCTGTACTGAGCAACTAACTCACCTGCATCTTGTGCCTTTTCTATAAACAGCTTTATCAATAAAAGACTCACTCAGCATAAGCACCTTTCACATGTGAGGAGAAACTGGAAATGAAGACAAGGCACAAGGGATCTCCCATCAATCA
The DNA here is from genome assembly GCA_013400635.1 of Hypocryptadius cinnamomeus. NCBI lineage: Eukaryota > Metazoa > Chordata > Aves > Passeriformes > Zosteropidae > Hypocryptadius > Hypocryptadius cinnamomeus. The sequence goes on along the minus strand of VYZP01016165.1, from coordinate 155,055 downwards.
AGGATTTAAAGAATCTCTTTGTGAAAACAAGTAAGACTTCACGTTCTAACTTAAACCAGCTACTGCCCAAAGAGAACAATGAGATCTTTCCATGCACTGAACAAAGCTTTAGAAAAATCTCTTCAAGGCAGCAGTAGAGTGGAGCCCAGAAGTCAGATATTTTGAGTTCACCCCAAAAGAGTATGGACATAATACTAATTTAGATTAAACACTCAGACACAGCAGATAGTTTTCAGTGGGCTCACAGGTTGACACTTTGCTCTGGTTTCTGACAGTAGCACTCCACTCTCTGTTAATTATTTATACCCTGGCTCAAGCACTGCACTGTGCAAGAGCACCTCCTACATCATTCCCTATAAAGACTGCAGACTGTGGCAGAAAAGGAATAGAAGGGACTCAACTCTCAGATTCTGGTCTTTCCTGTAGGACACCTAGAACACAGCCTAATAAACACCAAACTGTACTGTACCAGCCACCTTCTTAGACATTATCAGTAAATTACACACTCATACCATTTTAATACACACAGCATGTACAAGTGCCCAAATATGCACAAACTTTGTGCTTGGGTGGCTGGTAGGTGATAAAGCCAATCTCTCAACAGCCCCCACTGTTCCTGTTGTTTTCCCTTGTGCCAGTCAGATTAAGCCAGTTTAGAGATGACAATGTGCTACCAAACCTCTTCCATTCTGCTGTGCAGGCACAGCCATGACAGGCAAACTATTTAGTGCAGTGAATTATTACTCTAACAATCAGCAACACTACAGCAGCCAATGACTGGAGCATACATGGAATGCACTCAAAGTCCTGCTCAGAGTATGATTCTGCTCCTAACACAGGTTAGAATGTGGACCTCTCAGGCCACATAGTTCTAAGAATATAGCAGCTTCTGGAAACATTGAAACTGCACCATCTTGGCCATGTGAGCTGACACCCATGTATCCAACACTTCTAGGACATATCCTGTTTTTTACTTTAACTATATCAACATTTTCAGGATATCAGCTTGCAAAAAATCCCCACTTTTATACCAGTGGAAAGACTTTTCTTTAAAATTTGATTAATGCAACATGAAAACTCCAGCAAACTCAGTTACTTTCCAAACAGTTGGAGTTTTTGTGACAGTTAAATGAACGTACATGCACAGCCAGGTTATCAGGACCTACACTGTGTGCCATACAATATAAATACAGAGTAAAAAGAAATCTTTCTACTCTTGTATATCCTCTTATACCTTGCTGGCTCCCTTTTGGGAGCCTAACAAGCCAATTCCCTCATCATCTTCTTATTTTTTATGTCTGAAAGGGTAAGAAGAACTCACAAAAGCACTGACTGGACAAGAAACAGTTTTATCTTTATCCAATGTCTATCCCAAAGCACACAGTTTAATTCCATCAGCACATGGCAAATAATGTAGCAAATAGCTGCAATATTTAGGTGCCAAACAAATACAAGTGGGTGCATCTGTTGCTTAAGTCTGTTAACTGTTGGCACCTCAACCTCATGCCAAGGCAGGAAAATATTTTCTTGCAAAGAACAGAACAGACACCTCACCTTTCAGGCTGCATTTTTTGAACATCATCCCAGGTGCCTGTTATAGTCCAACAAAATTTTTAACTGCATTGTTTAGCACAGTCTGACTGAAAGATTAAAATTACAGAAGGTAGAAACTTTCTACTGTAATTTCAGTGAACTACTATTTTAAAAGAATTTTGAAATTACTGAGGTTCTAAAAAAACAACAATAACAAAAAATTAAGAGATACATTACAAGAAAATGGAAACCATGAAATTATGCCAGAAGCTTCCACTTCAGGATAACTTAACAGTGAAGCATATTTACAAAAAGACATTTGCATTTCATTAAGTAATGTAGTTGGTAGCAAAAACATATGACCCTAACAGACTCTGCCACAAAATGTAAGAGGTGTTCTGGAAATTACTTTGAACAAATTAACACAAACCCAAATCCTGATACCCACTAAAACATCCATCATCTACTGAAGCAATCACTGTCTCTCATTCTGAATGACTGAATCAAAAGTTTTTCACTTAGATATTAAAAAACCAGAGCAGTCAGCTTAGAAAAAATTGAGGTTTTTTTTTTAATTCCTTCTAGGTTTTAGGAGACATTTCCTGTCTCAGGACAATGTTGGTGTTAAAACCACAGTGAGAGCTGTGGAGCAGAATGTCTGTGTCTGAGACAGTCTGGATCAAGGCAGTGCTGTACAACATCACCCACATATCCTGTGCCAGAAGAAACATGGAAAAGTGAAAAGCCTGGCAAGCAGCTGTTAGGCCAAAAATATCCTAAGTTGTAATTATTCCAAAAATATTTACTCTTGGACAGTATCTTTTAGCTACTCTGTTCCAAATTACAGGAACAATTTTATAAGTAGTCTGTATCTATCTTATTTAATCACCACTGCCCTAATATAAATGAGACCTGTGATAGTGGCAGAGAAAATACAAGCTAAAGTTTTATTAAATACTTCAACATTTTTTCTTTCAAAGGTTACCCAGACCAATTTTGTCATGCCTAAGGTTATATATACTTAAAAACTAGGTGATTTTAAACACAAAGTAAGAGTTTTCCTTATTAGGAAAAGAACACTTGTTTTATAAATTTGTTGCCTCATCAACAGTATCAAGTTTTAATAAATTGTAATTGTAAACTGCACATAAACGTTAAGTTTATACTTCATCTTACTTAGACAGTCAAGACTTGCAAGTGGAGATCCACCAACAAAATCTGAAATGGATTCTGAAGCCCACAACCATTTTGTTAATAATATTAATTCACCCTCTATTATGGACAGAGTTTGCTTAAATATAAAATACTCATATCTGTCTTAAAACAGACATTAAAATAGCTGCAACAACAGATTTTTGCAGATAAATCATATGAAAAAAATTAAAATCATCTAGCCATATGTGCATATACATATACACCCCCTCTACATATGCATGGAGAACAGCTCTTGAAATAACCCTCAAAAATACTGCATTCAACTCACACTCAAAATAGCTTTTTTTACCTTTAAATCTCAATGGGTTTAAGAATCTCACTAGGAACACCAACAGACTAATTTTTTTTGTCCAGGAGACTGAAGTTTTACAGCAGATTTGAAAACTCGTATGGGAAAAAAAAAATCTGCTGTGCCTAATCTTGGGGGAGAGGGAATGACAGCCATCAACAACATTTGGCATTTTCCAGGCCTGAGGAATCTTACATTTACACAGTTTGAAAAGTCTGAAACTGAATTTTGACCACAGGCCACAAGGTTAACCTGTGAAAGCCTCTTTCAAAGCCATCAAGTTTTCCCTCCATTAGTGGCTAGAATGGAGCTAACACTCAATACAGCAGTGCTGTCTTCTCATACCAAGTTATAAACATCCAAAAATCCAAAATTGCTATTTTGGCTCCACTGTAGTGACCAGGTGTCTACAGCCTGGCAAAATGAACTTTACAAGGTCAAGCAAAGCAAACATCTGACATCTCTCTAAAGATAATATTTTAGAAATAAATAAAAAGGAGGAAAACCACAGTACACTCACCAGGCGTGTATTAACAACAGGAAACAGCAATGCTAAGAGGGCCCCATTCAGCATATGCATCTGCAACCTTAGAAAAGAGATATTATTTTCACTGATGGAAATAAAATGCACTAATAATATTTTCATGTCTTTTATGTAGTATCTCTTCAATAAAAGACAGCAAGACACTTAAAAATGGTTTAGACTTGAATTTTAATTAAGTCACTATTAAATGCAATAAAACTGGACAAAATCCTATCTTTAAATACACACTTAAGGACTGCTTTCTATAATGAGCTTTGGATTCCTAGAAAGCCTGGGCTGCCCATAATCCTGTTCATGATGCAAGCTGCTAAATAGTTGGAATTCTGCTGTTCATTTGTCTTTCAGAGCTTAATATAGTATCTTTGATAAAGGGTTTTGCTCCTCTTTAACCCTGTGCATGAACAGCTTCAAAGTAAAGCTTTAAGAATTTGAAAGAAGTCCCTTAAATAAAATAATACATTTATCAAAATGCAACAGCAAGTCCTAAGTAAAGCACAATTAGTATTATACACCATCATTTGTATCGCTTTCAGCCATCTTTTTTCTGAACTACTGTTGGGTCACAGGAACAGAAGATTGGTATCAGAATTGTTTCAGTCTATTTTACATTAGACACCAAGTAAAGAATAAACTGTCTCCCACTACTGTCTGTCAAACTCCTAGGAATTTAAAAGTAACTTGAGGGAGGAAAAGGTACTACAATTTTAAAACAGATTTTCAAATATAATTTATATGCTGTCGGGGTGCTAGAAAATAGATATACCCATTCTGAAAAACAACAAATATTGTGGCCTCCGCTCTACAACTGATCTTTAGCAAAGATTTCCTGGACAGCAGACATACTTTTCACACTCTCCAAGACAGAGATGCCAATACAGGGTCTTTGTTCAGCATAATCCCTGCAGAAATAAGGAACAGTAGGGAAAAACTGCAGAAAGACTAAGGCATTCCCCCAGCATCATTTTTGCCTAGACTAAGACAAGGAAGAGCAGAGTTTAATGCCACAGTGGCAGCTACAGCCATTGCCAAGTACCAGTGCCCAGGAAGTCCCTGACCCTCCCCTCAACACGTTGGCTGCACCCTCAGCTGCACCCTGGGCTCTGCTGCTGCAGAAGTCAGTAACAATATGCAGTATTTTAGAAAAGACTGCACAGATCTGAGAAATACCCAACGAAGCCAGAGAGAATTTGCTTTGCCTATTTAACTTTACCTATCCACAATTTTGAAATCAGACCCAGACTGTCTGCACAGCTTCCAGCAAGGTCCAGTTACAATTTCTACTGAGAATGGTAAAAAGGTTCAAGGCCCATGACACAAATTATAGTAGCTCATACATTAATCTGCATTAATCCGCTGTTACTGAGCTAATTCCTGTTCATAAGTGAGGGCAAACCCACCAACACACAAGAAGCAAGGAAAAGGGACCCAACACCCTGATTTAAGCCCTGTCCCTTCTCAAAGTGTCATTTTTCAATCCAACCAATATGCCTTTCCAACTTGATATTTCCCTCAGTATTTTATAAATTAAGCAGTGATTAACTTCTAAAATACATTGCACAAGTAGACAAAAAAAACAGTAAGGAAGAGGTACTACCTGAAGAGAATCATGGCAGTCCGACATGGGGGACAGGCAAGAAGAAAAATCTGAAATGTTAGAAATAAATTTAAATTAATGGCAGTGACTTCTTTTAGAATCCATTTTCTAAATCTTTCCTACTCAGTTCTGTATGTCACAAATAATTTCTTGCCAGAAGACATGTTTTACAGCAGAGCTGGAAAAGACTTAAAAGTTTTTAACAAATCAAAAGGTCTCCCACTACTTACATATAAAAAGATTTAAGCAGTGTGACCAGCACTGAGGGTTCAGCTTCTGCCAGTGCCTACAAAACCAGTCAAATTCTAGCCAGTTATTATTGGCATTACAAAAGGTCTCTCAAGAACCAGATTACTGTATCATCAATCTTCTACAGCAGCTGCCTCAATCATGGTGAGGTCCTTGCTGTGCTAAATATCAGCATTTACAACATCACCACTGCCCTTCCCTTCACCAGTGCCAAAACCTCATACATTAACTTTAAAAACTTCATATTAGCAAGTCTTGCTCTAGATATGAGGAGATTACTACATAAGTGTTCAGTAATAAAAATTCTTTTTTTTTTTATGCTGTCCACTACTGCAAAAAAGAGACTCTGGTTTATTGTTCAGTATTTCAACAAAATATGGATCTCAGGTTTTACTGCTGTTCCTAAAATAAAGTCACAATGCGTTATTTCACTGACAACCAACAAAACAAATTATCACTGAATTGAGTGAGAACATTTGGAGAGTATGTCTGCTTTGTGATGTCAGATTGGACAATTCACCAAATGTGTTTCTTTCAAGCATTGCAGAGTCAGGAAGAGGCCTCCAATGGATA
>VYZP01016165.1:24432-148028 GCA_013400635.1 Hypocryptadius cinnamomeus | reverse complement strand
AAAACCACAAAAAACCAAAAACAAACAAACAAACAAACAAACAAAAAAACCACCCCAACCCTATAAATTGATCTTTTTCTCTGCACAAAATAAACAAACTATAAATATGTCTTAATGACATTAGACCCTTCTTCTAGCACATTGCAGAGTACTCTAACTACTACATGGTAGAGCAGAAGCTACAATCTGAGTCTGAGTACTGTCTGAATCTCAGCACTGAGGACTAAAACAGCTCACATTTAAAAAGGATGGCACTGTTACTGTTACAAGGACTGAGATGGACATACCAATTTAAATCACTTCACTACCATGGAGACAGGCAAGGAAGAGAACACGATTCACAGCTGATTATTTTTATTTCAACTCTACTGAAAGAAACAGTTTCAGACCCTGATGAGGGGAAAAACCAAATATTTAACAATTTTAAGCATGAAAATCCCACTGTTAAAGGGATCTTCCAGAAAATAAGCCTGGCTTCCATCTTTCATGACAGCAGAAAAATCATAACCATAATTTTTATGCTAAAAGTTTAGAATCATGGAAGAGATTTTCAAATGCTACAGCTTAATATCAACACTTTCTCTCTACATATGTAGATACCTGCCAAGATAAACAAATCTCAGCTTCTTAAAGGGAAATTTTAAAGGACACACTTGTATGTGATTTTTCAAAGATCTGTATAAAAAGTGTCATTACTCAGCTCACAGTATCAGCAGTCTTAAATACACAGTTCACAGCAGACAAGCTCGTAAGCTCCAACACAAGTGTTCCCACACTGATCCCATAATCCTACTACTTTTCACTGTCATATTGGAAATCCAATCCTTTGCTTTGCAGGAGGGAACAGTTATCACTTCAAAGCCATCACCTGCCTTCTAAAAGGGAACTTAAATAAAAAATAAAAATCATATCTGTGTTTTGACAAGTTCAGACTGCAAAATCTGGGGAAAAAAAGATACCAAATGATGTTACATTCTGATTACTAAATAAGAGCAAGTTGAATGTATTTAATATTTTAGCATAAAAATCACTGCTGCCTAACTGCAGCTGTCAGACAGGTTCAGGGATTAATGTGTCCTATGTTAATCTAGTGCTAAGGATACTCATGATTCAAAGCAAAACTGCTGACAGAGCATTAAGAAATACTACAGTAAAAGTAGTTTCTGTATTACACAAAGCAGACTCTGGAACACAACGAGCTGCCTGTCCCAGGTTCCACACCCCCAGCTTCCCAGTTCTACCGAGGGCTGGAAGATGTGTAGCAAGCTGAACAGCTTCCATCCTCTACAGTCTAATGTATTGTAAATGATCCATGTTCATTGGGACATTCTAGGTTAGTCTCCCCTTCCACAGGCTTAGTTTGTTTAATCAGCAAACCCATATTCACCTTCTTCCCTTTTAGAATCTTTGGTGAAAGATTTCTAGACTTCTCATAGTTCAAGATTAATTATTAACACATGACTCAGGTCTTTCTAGGAGTGCATTAGCATTAGCTATCACACCTTAGGAATTAGTATTTCAGAGGTCACTGAAGTTACTTTTCCTTTTTCTGTAACTACTATCTGCACCAGCCCTTCACCAGTAGTGGGTTACTTCATTCCCCATTCTTAACTCAGTGCTTAAACAAAACCTGACAATTAAAAACACATCTGAGGTAAAAGAACAAAGAGGCTGAATTTAAAAAAAAACAAAAACAATTCTAATTTCAATTTCTTAAGAAAATTTTATTTACATTGAATTTATACTAACTTGCATCTCCCTCTGTCAGTGACACATGAGTTCACAAGAAGATTCTCACATGCATACTCACTTTTGTTAGTTTTCCCCCGAGGATGTTTTGTATTGGTTTCCTACAAAAGCAAAATCATAGAAAAGCCCTGCTCTACTCTGCCCTGAGTCACCAACACCTTTTCTTGTCACAGTTTGAAATTCCTCATTTTGTAGGATTTTACAACAGAAATTTTTAGTCTTTAAAAACACAAGACAGTAAGTAACTAATAGCCTTACTACAGCCAAGTCTTACCAATGAAATAGCAACACAATCCATAAAAACCTAAGGTATGCAACATTGTATTCCTGATAATTTAAGTTGGCATTTCACTAACCAACAAAGTATTACAATACAAAACATTAAATTTGCTTGATTCTAATTACTTTGCCATCTGAATAAACAAACCCTCACCACCTCAATGCAAAGCCCTGAGGAAGTGCCACCAGAAACATGAGTCCCATTGCACTCTGCAGGTTTCAAACTCGTGGCACAGGACTGGTTCCTGGTGAGCACTGACATGGTTCAAACTGCTGCAGGGGATGTGTACAGCTGCTGTACAGCCCCTTCAGTAAAACTCAACAGCTGGGACTGGGACTGTCAACACTGACAGCAGGACAAGGAGACAGCAAACAAGGGCTTCTGAGACTGGAAATCATGAGATGAAAGACATCTCAGTCCCTGGAATTTATAAGGTGTCCAGTGTGGTTACTGCTGCTGTTTGCATTCACCACTCCACTGAAATCCTACTAGATGTAGGATTTCTTTTTTGCCTGTTTCAGGCAGCTACTCCTGAAACATCAGTTTAAGCCACCAGCAAACAACCTACATGGAATGGTGTGTGAAACTGCCAAATAGGATAAAAAAATCCATCCTAAGAATATATTGCAGCCAACAGCAATACATCATAACACTGGATAGTACACTGAAAGCTCTGTTCTGGAAAAAAAATCTAAACAGAAGAAGAAAAAAGAAACAAAAAGAGACCTTTATCTCCCTAATATCTTGCTCAAACTACACATGTCACACTTTGAATGATATTTGCTTTAAATCTGTGATGATCTCATCAAAACAAACCAATATCTGGTTACCTAAGCATTCATCTAGTGGCCTTTAGATGATAACACTAAGTGTAAATATTTGGGGTCAGAGAAAGCTAAGCTTTTTCATCCACAGTTTCCAATCATGCAGTTCCTACTCCTGCTTAGAGAGCAAGATACTCATTGTCAACTCTCTGCTTTTTATGTTCTTTTCTCCAAAGAACATTCAGAATAAAGGAGAGAATTATCCAAGAATGCATTACAGCCTGAAGCACATCAGCATTTCCAAATTCTAGCAACTTCAAAACAAAGGCTTAACTAAGAGCTTTAGACTCCAATTCCTGGACTAGAACATTCACCAGCACCATGACGTGTTTCTGTGGTCCCTGTCACCTGGACTAAAGCTTAGGATAAAGCATCACTGGCCAAATCTTGTTTAAATTAAGAAGGCTGGTCCATAATCACTTCAAACAAAGAAAACTGAATCACAGCCTTAGGACACATTTGCTATCCTCTTTATACTAAACAAGAATTACTCTCATTTCTGTCTAAGAAACCCTGCCTTGCCTCATACTAATATTTTCCCATTTCTCTGCTATATGCTGGGATTCACTAAAAGTAAACACAATGGTGAAACAAAGTATAAACAGTATTAAAGCTATCACAGAAAAGCTTTTCATCAGTCCTATATGTAACTATTACAATAACTGCAGTATCAGCAAAAGCCTCTAAACTCCAATTGATTGTGTTTCTTAAACACAATAAAATCATTGCTTAAAAATAAGACAAATAAAACAAATTAAGACAAAAGTAACAATTAAGAAAAAACCTGACAGTTCTGGGAACCAGGGGCAGATTAAGCTATCCAAGCATGTCCTGGTGCTCTGAAGGCCAGACCAATGGTTCTGAAGCACTGCAGACTGGGGATAAAGGAACTGATGGATTGTCTCCTGAGCTGTCACTCCCTATCTGTGTCCCTGAGGCTGCTATCATCATCCTGGAAGGAAAATGCACTCCTTTGCAAGAAATGGGGCTTGCCACCAAGAAACACTGGTACTGTCAGTGCTTTAATTCTTCTTCATCTGCCCTTTTTCACCACACACCAGAATGAATTTCCTCTCTAGCCATCAGCTGTAAGGAAAAGCATCACAAGTTAACTTGCTGCTGTAAAGACTTATGTTCATAGACTTACATTTTGAAAAATGTATATATTTTCATAGGAAATTTTGTCCCTTTAATTTTAATTTGAGGTTTTGAAGAGCTAGAATATAAAAAAGCATACACAATTTAACTGATTCTTCCAAATACTACAAAGCATACAGGAACCATGTACGCAAATTGAAAGGGAAAAAAAAGGGAGGAAGTAGGTAATTAATTAGATATATTTTGGTACATATTCCCAAATAATGCAGAATTCAGTCAAGCTATGTTTATTATGTAAGTTCTGAAAACAGCCCATTGTTTCAAAAAACAGTAACCTCTTTTGCAGAGGACAGAAAGGATCCAGGTCTCTAAAGAAGCCAGAACTGGAAATAATGAACACAGAATTTAGTATGTACTGAGCTGCAGATGCACTTAGCACTCACTTTATTTATGCAAACATCAGATCAAAATCACTACGTGAAACCCATCCTCCTTTCCACCTATTGCTTCCCTTTTACATCTACTTTTTTTGCCTAAAAAAATCACCAAAGCAATAACCCAGCAAAACAGATGTTTCCTACAAACACACTTTGCTTTATTTCAAACAAATGTCAGTCCTTAACTGGCTGAAGTGGAATCATTCAGTGAAGAACTGGAAGAGAATTACAATAACTGACCAGCTGAAATTTACCACTGAGAAATTATTCTTGCAAAACTCTTTCTAGAATAAAATAGAATTACAAAATTTATTTTAATAGTGGTATTAAAGCACCATTCTGGAAGAAGGCCTAGACATACTAAAGTCAAGTTCAAAATCCACAATAGTTTACAAGAACAACTGGTTGTACCTATCATTTTAGGATTAGACTAGTTATGTTTCTGCCACTTCCTTAAGGTTTCAATAAAATTATACACACGCTGTTTTAATTTCTACAGACTAGTCAGTCATAACCTTCAGTGTTTAAAACTGAAGATCCTTTTAAAAATAAAAACATTATAATAATCACATAACCACGGTTGGAAAGGACCTTTTGAGATTACTTCACCCTACCAGCGTTACCTACAACGTCTAGTTTAGATGGCTTTTTCCTTACTTTTTTCTTTTTTTGGTTACAAGTTTCTCTTTTGCAATACAGACTAATTTTAGCTCTGGCTCCTCTCTATACTTAATCTTAATTGCCTGTTAACTCCAGCTGGGTGTCTTCAGGACATCAAGAGACACCTGTGTTTACTCATTTGCATTAAGTTACCTTGACTGTGAATAACAGGTTGCAAATTCTGTGTGTCAAATTACAAACTAGGGGTACAGGAACAAATAATGGAGAAGTTTTTGATATAAATTCTAACTGCTCCTTCACTAAATGTGAAATGAAGAACTGCTACATGAACACAAGGGTTTTGGCTGAAAAGTAACATCTTAGTTTACAATGTAAGATGTAATAAAAAGTATGTATCCTATTACCAGCTGTTAAAATCAGGTGGGGCAGTGTTCTTCATCTCCTTCACCAGCCATCCTCCCTCCAGGGGGACATCTTCTATTAGAGAAGTGAAGGACAAATTATATTTTCATATATTTCATCTTACAAAACTGTTACCCTCAGCAAATTCAGGCTAGGAAAACAATGTTTTCCAACTATGTATTACTTGTCTGCTGGTGGAGGTCATTGACTATCTTTGGATCTAACTCTCTTTGTCTGCTGAAAGCCATTGATTTTGCCATCATTTTCTTTCTCTGTATTAAGCCTAGGCCTATTTCAAATACATTTTTGAGGATGAAGGGGCATGACTTCCACATTTTCCACTATGCTCACCTTCTCAATTTCACAAATGCCGGAACGCCATTTCTAGTGAGTAAGTAGCTAGGATTATTTTTAAAACTTCACAATTAGTCAAAAAGAGATTCAGAAATGGCAATACCTAACTACAGAGCTTAACTCTCAATAGACTCCATCTCCCTTTCAGGAGGCACTATTGAAAGGTGAACAGAACTAGCTGTCCCAGGCCTGTGTAAGCATTCAGCTGAATATTTATCATTAACATCATAACATAAAGACAACTAAACTCTCAAATCCTACTGTTAATATATCCTCACTTCTTTTTCAGAGAATTAACAGGAAAATTTCCCAGTTATCATTGAACACTGCCTAGAAAGGGAATGTGGCCATATTATTTTATTTTAATTATTTCTACATAGTCCTTGCATACCTTCACCCCAATACTGACTGACTGATTTCACAACAATCCTTATCACTTCACAGGAAGGAAGTGTCCTGTAAATTACTGAGCAAACACTGCATCACAGCCTAGGAATTTACATAACCTACTAATTATTTCTGGAACTGTAAATTAATTGCTGTAAAGGTCTTGAATATTGCTGTATCAGCTTGTTTCCCCGCCCCCTCCTTGAAATAAAACCCATCTCTCAAACCGCTGGAACAATCAGAAAAGATGTTTCCCTGCCTTTTAGGAAATACTCTCCAGGTGTGAATCCAATGACTGGGTAGATCTGATTTAGCCCAGATCACCTCACAAACTGCAATAGGAGACCCAGAATGGCATTGTTCTGATTTTCATCTGTTATTGATCTTAGACAGACGTTGCTATCATGGCAACTTTTATGAAAGCCTTTTTGACATTCTTCACTTACTTCTTGACCTTGAGTTTTTTAAGCTATTCAGTGTTGAGGGTATAAAATTAGCAAAATAATAATATTTTTGACATCTCCAACACTCCTTAACAAGCTCAGCGAAACTGATAGTTAAGTACATGCACAAAACTATTAACACAGCTTATAAGCTTTAGATAGCCCAGTTCAGTAACAGTTTGTCTATGTATCCATTATTTTGAAATCTACACAAACTGCCCATTATTACACATCAACAACCATGCCACAAGTCATAAAAGGAAATGGTTTATCCACACATATTAGGCCACATCAGTTTGTTCACCCCACATATGAGAAACAGGTAACACCTGTTTCATTACTATTCAGCATCTAAAATTAGAAAGGTAAACCAACAGTATCTGCACAATGAGTAATTTGTTTCTCCAACACCTTCATAAAATACAATCACACCCCTAGAAGGCACTTGCTTGAAAAAGCTGCACGTAAATTGCACCACTGATTTTGCATTTAATCTTGTTTTCGTTAGATTTGGTGCAAATTTTAGCACTGCTGTTAATGAAAACAGCACCTTCTATTCTTGAAGCAAGGATCGGGTGAAGGCAAGTGATGAGAAAGCCTTAATTATCTACACTTTCAACCAGAGATCTGGACATTAGTTACAGCTACAATTTCACCTTTTCATCTGGCTTGGGTTTTCTGATAGATTTTTATTCAACTGACCCAAAACCTATGTTTTAAAATATTTATACCGTTCTTGGCATTTGTATTTTTGCTAGGCACTTTGGGTCCACAACCAACTGTGGGGCGGAAAAAATACTGTTTTGCAAGTACAACAAAAAGCAAACTTCCAGGTGACCCTGCACAAGCCTTACCTGCATCATAGTGACCACGTGGCAGGGATTCAGGAGGTAAATGACAGTCCTGGTGGCAAACTTGAACCCCACCTCCAGCCCAAAGATGAGGCAGAGCAGCACCAGCAGCACGTTCTTGCCCAGGCTCTCCTGCTTAGTCTGGGGCTGCTGCAGCAGATTCTCCAGCTCCTGGACATGCTGCTGCCTGAGCTTCCACAGGGACACGAGGATCTCCACGGTGCCCACACTGAGGAAGACCAAACTCTCCAGCAAGCGCTGCTGGCCGGAGAGAAAGGCGGCACATTCCGGCCCTCCATTGCCGGCAAAGCTGGGGTCCACCCCGCCATACATCCAGTCCAGGAGGTTGTGGAGGCTGTAGCGAGACATGGCGGGGACCTCTTCTCCAGGAACAGGTAGGAGCAAGAGGGAATCAAAGCCAAAACACTGCCGGGCTGACGAAGCACGAAACGCCAAGACGCTCCCGCCGCAGCCCTTCCTTGCCAGGCTCCGTGAGAAGCGGGCAGCTCCGCTCGGGGCACGGGCAGTTCTTCCCTTCCCTTCCGCTGCCCGGAGGAGTCCCGCACGCAGCAGCCTGAGGGGAGGCAGAGGCCGCAGCTGCACGGAGCCTGCCAGCTCCAGACCCCGGGACCCCTCCTGTCCCCGCCCGGCTCTGCCGCCCACCGCTCGCCCTTTCCTCCCCGATCTGAGCTGCCCTTACCCGCGGCCAGCGCCGTATCCAGCCCCCTCAGCCCGCCCCGCTGTCCCTCCGCGGCCCCCGCACCCGCGGGCGCGGTACCTCCGCGGGCGGGTGGGTGTCAGGGAGCGGCAGGCCTGGCGCCCCCGGCCATGGCGCCGGCCCCGGCGAGGGACGGGAAAGAGGAAGCACCGCTACGCTCAGCGGCAGCGCCGGCACGGCCGAGACTCCGGGCCCGAGCAGGCGGGCCGCTCCCCGCGGCTGGCCCGGCCCTTGCCCGGCGCCGCAGCATCACCCCACCGACGTGCCTGACTCACGCCGAAAAATGGACGAGTCCCCCGAATTGGCTGCGCCCGGCCGCCCGCTCCTCCCTCCTGCGCGGCTGCGCCCGCCTCCCTCCGCTCCCCACCGCCTCCCTTCGCCGCTGCTGCCTCGGCGGGTGCGCGCTCCCCGTCCCCGGCTCCCTCCCGCCTGTTGCCGCTGATTTCGCCCGGCCGCCCCCCTTCCTCCTCCTCCTCCCCGCGGTTCGCCCCCTCAGTGCCACCGGCCAGGAGGGCGACAAGGACCGGGCACAACTCTGCACGCCCGTCAGCGCGGTCCTGTTCGCCGACCCGATCGGCAGCGATCTTAACTCGATAAACGAGTTTTTCAAGTGCCATTGCAGCAGATATAGGTAGGTCGGCCGAGGAAGGACAAAGCCGAGCGGGGCTCCAGCTCAGCTCCGGTCTGGCCACGGGCAGGTGCCCGCAGCCAGGTGTGCCCGGTGTCGCACACAGGTGCCCGCAGCCAGGTGTGCCCGGTGTCGCACACAGGTGCCCGCAGCCAGATGTGCCCAGTGCCTTGCACAGAGCGCAGACCCCACTTGTCTTAGTGTTTAGACGATTTACTGCCATGTGTGCCCTGTGCAGCAGAGCACGGGTTTAGTTCCTGGTTTGCGGCATGGGGAAGAGATTTTATTGCAAATATGTAACTCTGTCTGAAAGGCAAAGGTCTGTGGAGATCCAGACAGAGTAGCAGGTTAAGGGGATATTTTCAAGGCAGTCAGAGCCAGGTCATCCCCTGAGAGCTGTCTTCTATGGATTTTATTTCACATTACCTGCATGCAGCACATCACTCTCCCCATCCTGATTATTTCAGAGCTTTCCTTTTCCACAGGACAGCATTAGGACAGCACCATCACTGGCCAAACTGTTCAGCCTGATTAATTGAAAATAAAAGCTTAGTTCCACAAATAAGTTTGAAAAGACCAGTTAGATATCAATACTGGCTGAGTCAAAGTGATTTCTATATAGACACAGCAGCAGCCATACCTGGTCTGTAAAGCTGGAGGCTGTATGTCACTGCCATTCTGCTGTGGAAGAAATTACTCCCACCAGGAGATCCCACCAGGCTTTTCCAAAATCTTCAAGGACTTCTATCTAGCATGAGATTTATTTTTCTGTCAGTGGCTTCTTTAAATATAAAAAAGGTGAAATCTCATGTTAACCCATGAAGAAATGCCAGGTCCTGGGCATACCAGGAGTCCTTGACCAGCCAGAGCCCCAGTCCTCTCCCAGGCTGGGCTTTAGGCAGACAGTTCTCAGCTCTGGCCTTTGTGTTCCTGACTTGTTGAGAGGGCTTCCTGGCCTGGCCCTGGGCCTGGCTTGTCCCCCCTCATTTTCTTAATGATCACTGGACTCTTAGAGCCCCTGCCACCATTCCATCCCTGTTCTCCTGGCCTGGCTGGATGCTCTGGGATGAGCCCTTGGTCAGGTCAGTGCCTCTCTGTGGTTGCCCTTGGCTCCTGGATTGCTGCCTCTGTGGGGCAGCCCCACTCTGACAAGGTATGAAATTTAAAGGCGGCTTATGCTCTCTCTGGAAAACAAAGCTCTGCATCTTGTCTCTCCCTAATGTATCATTCACAAATTCCATCTTAAGTGAGTCTGTAAGTAAAAACAAGGCCTGAAATATTGCATGTGGTAGATACCATCAACAAGCATCACAAGTTGGGCTTCAAAGCAGAAGGAGTAAACAACCTTAATTCTTATTCAAAAAAGCATTTAAGCACATGCTTAGCTTTAGCCTGTCCTCAAATCCTTTGAATTTAATTCTATGAATTTCTTCAGCATCAAGCTCTGCTGCTGTACTTTAGAAATGTGATTGTACACATCAGTATGTAGTTACACCTGTAGATGTACTAAAGACTTTGTGTCCTTGTTGTATAGGAGGCATTACAAAAAACCAAGACAACAAAACCTCACAGGCTAAGTGAGCAACAAAGTTATATTTTAAAGTCCTGAAATGTTTCTGGTGAATAGCAATATTCACAGATCTTCCTTGTTTGTAGTTTTTTTGGCTGAAGAACAGTACTGGGCACATAATTGCAGTCTGAAAATGCTTTGAGCAGTCAAAATGAGACTTAGAACAGTTCTGGGCAGCACTTGCAGACTATGGGCATGAATATATTCAAGTTTTGTATGCAGAAAGCAACAACAGTTGTAAACCAGAAGGCCTGTTTCTGTACAAAACAGAAACCAGTCTCTTTGGCTTCCTACTTACATCCTACCTCTTTTCACTTTTCACTTGGCCTTCTCGTTTCATTCCTTGTAGCCCATGAATTAAATCAAATGTACTTTCCCGTCACAAATTAGGACAATTGATCCCCTACTGAGGTTGAATCTTCAGAAGTCTGTACACCTACATCCTTCCTCTGACCTTATTTTCAATGTACTTTTTGTTGTTAGGATGGCTTTGACACCCTGGGCTGAGTTCTACTAACTCCTGAGGTGCTTTTATAGTCTTAAGAAAATTCTTCTCATTTTATCCACTTTTCAGAAAGTAATCAAACCCTGGATCACTTGTGAAAGCAGTGGGGCCACAAGCAATGCTCTACTGGCTGTGCCAAGGGCTGATGACTTGCTTTGAACACAGGACTGTGACAGTCTGCTGGCAGTCACACACTGCTGCTGGCAGGAGCCCTGCTCCTGGTGAACTGCAGCTGGGTATAGATCCAAGTCAGGAGAATGCAATGCACCTTCAGATGTGACATCAAACATTCCTACCTTGCTGCAGATATGAGATGCTGGGTGAGGCTCTCCCAGCCTCGAGGGGCACCCTGAGAGTGTCCCTGCCCCAGAGAGATCACCACCACCAGCTGCCATGCAGGACACCTCAGTGGTCACGGGGCATGCAGATACTTACAGCAAGCCACTCACTACAGGGTGGATTTGTTTGTTCTTATTCTGTATTGTTGTTTTTTTTTCCTTCTTGCTACAAATCTAGGCTCATAGATATTCTTCCATCAGTTATTCTGACTTCCTTCTATTGAGTCAGTTGATCACATGCATTTTTTATGAATTTAAAGAAAGGCTTGTGGTAGTGTAATTGCTTATTTCTTCTCAGGGAATTTTCTTGAGAGAAAAATGAAAGTCTGTTGCATTTATCATATCTCTCCCTGTCAGCTAATTTAGCTAGAACATGTGCTAGACAATACCCAAAAAAAAGGTAAATGTAAATTAGAAACATTCAAAATAGAAGCTTAAAAAGCATATCACATTGTCATATTTTTTAACCTGATGGACTGAAAATAATATAAAGCACCAGCAGAAACTTGCTAGATGACAACTGCATGAACCAGCTTCTCACTGATTCACATTTCTGTCATGTTCACACTACTAGATTTAGTTTTTCCCTTACATAAAATGCTGCAGTATTAATAGATACAAAAACCAGGTGGATGTAAAAGCAGGGGAAAGTACAGAACTATCATGAATCAGCAAAATTTGCTCTGAGACAAAGAAAATCATAGTTGACAGTTTATCTGTACTGAGTACTTTACTTGTGTTGAAATTAAGAGGTCAAACAGTACAGACAGTCTGCAATACAGGTGGAGGAGCCACCTGAAAAATGGGAACATTTCTTTGTAGTTTCATATGCTAAATGAGTAAATACAGTCTCTGAAGTTGTTTGGAGCTTGGGAAAATATATTTTTGTTGAGTCTGAATAAAAGGATCTGCTATAAAACACATATTCTTAAGAAAACTAAAGTTTCTATCCAGATGTTCTCCTTAAACTTGAAGTATCTTGAGAACTAACAAAAAGAGGATGACTGTTCCTTTCATACATCAGCAACCAAACATTTATGCCTTAGAACACTCCCTTTTATGTTTGTGTCCTGTGTTGTTCAGCCATTTTTCAGTTTTCAAGTCATATGCTTTATTTTATGTCCAGTACTAGCCCCATGTTATTGCTAAGTATAATAAAAGGCATTTTAAAAAGAACCATCCAAACTCTTTCTCTTGGAAGCTGAGCCTTAACAGCACTTTTCTCAGTCTCTAATTGTTTGTTAGAGTTGAGTTAAGCTGTGACTGGTATACATAGGAGGTACACTCTAAATCTGCATAGATATTAAGGCAGAAGAATGTGTGCTTTTCATTTTTGTTTTGTTTTGCAATAGTTTATTGAGCACACTGGCTTCCACGATGAATTACTGAAATCCCTTTTGGCTACAACTGAGTTTTTAGTTTTAAAACTAAGAATTAATTTCAGATTATGAGACACTGTCACTGCTTATGAACCTCAACCCGAGGGATTCAGAACACTCTGACTTCCCTAACCTTCTGTGTGGAATTTGCCTTTGTTATTAAAACCACAGTGATATTTGGTGTTCAAAGTCAGGGAACTGCTATATTTTACATAATGTAAAACAAATGTAACAGCAGTCTCAGAAACAACATGAAAGGTGGGAAGGACAGCTATAACATAGTGCAATCTCTGGTTAATTAAATTTTATGAAATTTTACCATTTAATTCTATCATGGAATATTATGTGGTCAGGTCTATTATGTTATATAATCGTGTTATCACAGTGTATTTTTACACTGTGTCTTGTGATATTTGGGAAGGAGGTGTTGGATACCTCAGATTTACAGTGAATGATCAAGAAGTGTCCATTTTCCACAAAGATTTCTGAGCCAAACCTGGGTTCTGTTAGACCCTCCCATCATTTATTAGCATGCACAGGTGTCAGTCACACACTTGAATGTTTCTGTGAATATAACCCCTGAAATTAGATGCTTTAAAATGACAAAAGGCAGCTCTTATACCTTTGTATTGGGTTTTACATGACAAGCTTTGGTGGTCGAGGGGGCTACAGGGGTGACTTCTGTGGAGCTGCCAAAAGCTTCCTGATGTCCAACAGAGCCAAGGCTGGCTGGCGGCAGGATGGACCCACTGCTGGATGAGCTGTGCCCAGCACCAACGGAGACAACAGCTCTGGGATAACAGATTTCAGAAGGGGCAATAACCCCTGTGCAGCTGCAGTGGAAGAAAGGAGCAAGAACAAGTGAAAGAAACAACTGCAGACACCAAGGTCACCAAGGTGAAGAAGGAGGTGCTGGAGCAGATTCCCCTGCAGCCCGTGGTAAGGACCATGCTGAGGCATGGCTTTAGTGTGTCTTAGTAAGTTATTGAGGAAAATTTATTATACTGGCATGTTTTCTATGCAAGGTAATGCAGTTCACAAAGAGTAGGAGCCTCATAGGGGACACAGGTCATGTTTAAGTGCTTTATTACAGAAGGTTTAACTATTTCGTTGAACAGCCTGGAAGGAGCTGCGAGCCCTCTGGTGGCTGGTCACCCCCTGAAATTCTCATCCCAATGCTCTGTAACCAATACAATAACCCACACACACACTTTGCTTTCAATAGCAGTACAAGTTTTGTTGGTTTATCCCTTGACAATGTTGCTATGACCACTTTTCTACACGTAGAAATGAAATAGTAACAATTTATTATTAATCAGGCTGAGGAAGTTGGGACTGTTCAGTCTGGAGAAGAGAAGGCTCCAGGGAGGCCTTAGAGCACCTTCCATTGCCTAAAGGGGCTCCAAGAGAGCTGGAGAGGGACTTTTGACATGGGCATAGAGTGACAGGACAAGGAAGAATGGCTTTAAACTGAAAAAGAGCTGGTTTAGATTAGGTCCTAAGTAGAAATTCTTCCCTGCGAGGATGCAGCAGCCTGGTCTTGTAGAAGGAAGGAGATTCCAACTCTGACTATTCTATGATTCTATGTTTCTATGAATTGAACTAGGTCTATTCTAAAAATATATTACACACCTGCATGAGACACAATACTCTTCTATAAGGGAGTTTTACTTTAAATTCCAAGAGTATGTGCCTGTTTCTGCAGAAGGGATGATGGCCATTTGGTCACTGAGAGCTTGGCTAGGGCCAGGGCACAACAAGCATTCTGACAGAACAGGGGTTGGGTGAAGGAGTCAGTGTTTGCAGGAAGGAAGGCAGGAATTGTGTTCTCATGTTAGACTTGTCAGAGTGAAATAGGTTTTGTAGTTCTCAGATGAGATGGGGTAGAAAGGAACTAGCTCTAAAGCTCTAAACTGCAGCAATCACTGGACTGAAATTTAGTGATAAATAACTTGAACTAAGTTTTATTGAAACATGTAGGGATTGCATTTATTGTAAAGGAGATGATGTTTAAATATGAGAGGGGTTTTTTGGTGTTATTTGCTGAGGCCAGTGTAGTGCAGTGTGTTTGAAGGAAACAAGAAAATATATATCTCATGCAGATTTAATATGTCAGCTTATGTTCTCATCTTGGTATCCAGATGAATCATGTAGTCATTGGCTCCTTTATCCATCCCACATCAGTTGATGGTTGCTAACAGTTTCCAGTAATAGAACAGGGGATGAAAAAGAGTTTTTCAGGTCTGTGATTTCCAGATGGCTCAGGCCCTCTTAGGCTTTTTCATAAACCTTAAAAATATTTACCACAGAGCTTTCTATATTTATCAGGATTCATGGCTTGTGTACATGTGAGCATTTTCACAGCTTGGCTGATGGTATTCGCATGCTTCAGAGCTGGGGACTGAGTTTTCTCCTGTGGCTGATAACTTGGAAGATTTCTTCCACAGTCTAACCCTGACACAATCCCTTCCTGCCTAGATGGGAGGTCAGTGCTGTGGTACTCAGTACAGGTTGTTACCTAGCAGATCATGTGGACACAGCAACAGATTTTTCCGTTCAAAACTCTAACTAATTCTGAACAAGTGTGCCCAAATTATTTATGTAAAGCCTTCTTTACTAGAAACAGAGAAAAAGAGATAAGCTGGAACTGCAGTGTGGACACATAAGCTCAAAGGAGCTCCAGGAGCATGTCATTGAAAAAATTATCCAAAGAAGGGGGAAAGAAGAACAAAATTATATTCCAGCTTGAAACATTTCAGGTTATTCCTGTTTTTCAGATCTGTTTGCTGCTGTTCTATTAAGTACGAAGAGCACAAATGGCTGCTAGATTAGCAAAGAAAATTCTAGAGGTTCAGCCACACAAACAGAATAAAGTACAGTTTTCTCATTAAAAGATTTTTTTAAATCTTCACCACAATACTAGTGCATGCCGCCTTCTATTTCTGTAGTGCAGTGAAATTCTACGATCTGTAAGTCATGTAAGTGAAACAAGGATATTTAAAAAATACTTGGTATCTATATAAAATCTGCTTTTCTTGAAACAAAACAAAACAAACAAAACCCAAACCAACAGGAAAGAAATCATCAGTCAAGCAGACAAGTGCAATTTGGTGAACATTTAGCAGAAAGTTTCTATTATCTGTAGGATAGCAGACAGTTCTTATGCGTTCATTCACATGCTGTATAAAATAGTTCAAATGTCCCTGGGAGTTGGTATGTTGACATATTTCTTTTGTAGAGGTTGAAGTACATGGGGTTGAACACATGTAGAGAGTACCCCCAGGAACTAATGTCACAGAGCAGGTGTGTGTGACCCTCTCAGGTGAGGCTCCCACCGCTGTGATCTTGCCTGAGACCCTGAGTGTGCACCAGTGAACACGCCTGTGCTTCAAGACGTGATTCTCCCAATTTCCACGTGGGTCAAATTCCTCTCTAGATGATTTCTTATGTTGGAAATCAGGTTAGACATCTGCATTCTGCAATTAACCTTTTGTTACAAAATTACTCGCTGTCGTAACAGAGAAGCTTGCACAGCAGGTGGCAGCCCCGGTCCTGCTTGGCTTTAGCCTGGTTTGCACCTCGGAGGAAGTCTTCCAGAGCTGGAGAGGTTACTGCTGTCAAACAGCTGTGCTTTCCTTTCTGGGAAGCAGGTGAATTTTAGCAAAGAAGTACATATTACATATTACAAAGGCAGAGCGGTTCAAGAGAAGATAATTTGAAAATAAAATGAGTAAACTATGTGAGCAGCACAACTCACTGGAAGTTTGGGGTGGTACCTGTAGTGTAGATTCAAGTTGAGTCAGTAGAATGCCAAAATCAAGCAGTAAATCAAACTCTTGATAATCCTGCCTGAGTTATGCTCCACAGCCACCCCAATACATCTGCCTGTTAGCAGAAGCATGAGGTTCCCACAGTGTATTTTTGGATATTGAATGGTCTGAATAATCTGAAATATTTTGGTTAAATTTTAAAGAGTAGAGTGTAGTAGTCTAAAGCTTGTAGAACCAATGGTGTAAAATTCTCTAGCACATTCTGAAAATTAATTCCTGAAATGTAATTCTTACCCTCCTCTCTTCTCTGAGCCTTAAAAGGTGTGTTAGGGAAAGGAGGAAGAAGAGGTTTATATCTTCTCTGCAAATGGGGCAGTTTGCTTTGAAATATCATGAATAATAATTCTTAGAAAGCCACCTTATCAGCTTCAGATGGATTTTCACCAATTCTGTCTTCAGACAGGCCTAAAAACCATGATGTTGTCATTGAATGTTACACACCCTTGTTCCATTTCCTCACCTGGCCTATGGGGGAAAAAGAAGGAATCCTTCTGGGAATATATTTATCATGAGATAAAAACTTGACAACATTTATTTATCATTATTTTGGGTTGGCAAAGTAATGATAAAAGTATAGCCTGGGTGGCAGGCATTTTAAACTTGATTTGCCAAAACTCTTTGTTTATTTGCCTGAGTGGGACATTTCAGTATTTGGCTGAACTACCACCTAACACCCAGGGGAATGTCCTAGACCTACAGACTTAGGTGGTTATTAGGCTTAATTGGTATTATTACTGTAGACCTCCTGAGATATTGAATATGGCTTATTATGGCTTATTTTAAACTTTTTAATCCAGTATTAGCAGGAATTGCCATTAAGTTATACCATAGAAAAATATTAAGTCTAAAGTTCAATCTTGCGTTGTTGGTTTAAAACTGTTCAAGCCTCCTGTTCATCACAAATCCTCTAACAATTTACTGAACTCCCTTGTGCTTATGCCAAAACTTTTTATAGCATGTGAGCCAAGCTTGTGCCCAGTGTAGCACCAGAGAAGTCAGTGGGGTCATAATGGAGATTAATTTCACAATATTTCAGTCATCTAAGTTGATTCCCTCCAAGTAAGCCCAGAGCCCTGTGCTGCCAAAGTCAGTGGAAGCTCATTAAATGCCTGTTGCAGTTCTCATGGAGTCTTTTTTGTAGAAATACCTGTTCTTGTTCCTTTGTTTTATGTGATAACTTCCCCAGGTTAAATATGTCTGTTTGCAAGATCAATTCTGAAAGGTCCTAAATTTTGTACATGGGATGTAAGGTAATGGAATTTGCATTGAGGTAGCATTTGCTGGGTTTGCTATGTAAAAAAAAGTGAAAACTGGAAACAAGAATCAGAAATTAATTGACAGTTTTAGCATTAAATGAGTAGCAAAAGTAAAAGGAAATGCTTCAAAATTAGGGTACAATTTCTGTCTGTAGTGTTTCCCCTGCCCTGCAAGAACTCTATGTACTTCAAGTGCTCTTGTAGCACTTTGCAGAAGAGTATAAAAGTGTGTAATGTTTGAAATTATTATACAAAATAGGGAAAAAGAAACAGTAGCATTGGTTATAAATCTAATTTTGTGAGTAAAGTTGAACAAGAAGCTGGTGGGTTTTGTTATCTGAAATTCCTACCTGAAGCATGGAACAAAGGAGTTTTCACAGGATAACTACGAGAGACTCAAGACTTGACAATAAAAGGTCTGTGAGGAAAGGGTGTCCCACCTTACAAATTTGCCTTTTTGATAAGAATTTGATATCGGGTCAAAGGTGAAGACACACAGAATTTGCATGTGCAGTCACATGGCAACCTAGTTGAGCATGGAAATGGTGAATAATGTTGAATGACCTTTTATAGTAACAACATTACTTGAGCATCCTTATTAAACAGGGAATCCATGGAACAAAAAGAGCTAGGGTTTCAAATCTATTAAAAGCCTGTAAGGCTTCATCAGCTCTGCTGCTCATAGCAGTTCTTGTTTACTCTGCACAGCAATATTTCAGTCTAAAGACCTTTTCTCCTGTGGGCAGCCATTTCTGGGAAGGGAGGTGAATGGCACTGTAACACTGAATGGCATTGAATAGGGACATAGCTTTTAATTCTCCAGCCACAGCAGTGTTTTGTCAAATGCTCAGTATAAAACAAAATTTGATAGACAGCAGAGGTAAAAAGGGGAAAGAGTGAACTTACATGCTTGGCTCCAAATTATAGAATTCCTTTCTAATATGAGAAGCTTGCTTATAAAAAGGAATGAACTCATTATACCAGCCCAACACATAGCTGGAATTTGGGGAGTTCAGATCTTGCTGTAACATGCATAAGTCCAGCGTAAAAACATGTCTTAGAAAGACACATATAGCTGCTTTGCTTTAAGCAACCCTTTAAATTCTGAGAACTAGGGCTGGTCCTGTGCTACACAATTTGCACATGTTCTGTTTGCTGAGCAGTCTCTGCAGGCAGAACTGACCCTCACTTGTGTGTGAGGGGAGAGAAGGTGCTGCCACTGCTGTGCTCTGGTGTCCTGGGCTGACACTTGGGCTGCTCCTGACTTTTCTCCTGAAGGATGCAATTGTCAATGCTGATCAATAATATTGAAAGGAAAACCAGCCCTACTGCTGTTTGTATCCTTGATAATGAGGAGATAAGAAAAGCATCTCTTGTTAGGCCTGATAATACAGTTGGATGAAGTAATGAAAAATAATATTCTAAAACTTGGTAAGAGATGGAGTTGCTCAGGCCGCTTGACCAGTGGATATAATGTACCTTTTGTTACCCTGCCTATTTTTGCTCTGCCTTCTCATTTTCTCAAGCTGTTACAAGTCTTTTATGTGAGGATGCTTCCATTGTATACCAATGAAGGAGTTGGATCATCTAGGTATCAGAGGCTAAAGCTGAAACTCCCTAGCATCATCTTTCTTAAGTATCGCTGTCTGGTAAGAAAATAGGTCTGTAAATGATACTATTCATCTGAACAAGAAGAAACTGTTATCAGGGTACTTGTCAGCTGTGTAATACTGATACCTGGGCTAGCCTGTGGAACCAGATATCATAGCAGATAACAGGGATGGGGTGTTGGGGGGAGATGGTGTCTGCTTTTGGGCAGTGTTGGACCCTGAGTATCAGAATAGCAGGGGCAGAGAACACCTCACAGTGCAGCCATTCCCCTCCCCGGCCTCAGGGCCTGTGAATTTCAGAACTCGGCTTCATTCACAAGCATTTACTTCTTCTGTAGCTACTAAACAATAACAATTATTTTTTGCAAACAATTTGCATATATGGTCATGTGAATAAATCAAATAACTGACTCCAAGAATTAACTTGTAATAGCACTACTGACAGAAAAAAACCCATAGTAATTAGAAGTACAGTGTAAAAGAAGTATATTCCATTAATATTTCTTGCATACGTGACATTAATTGTAAACCTGAGGAACAACGTGTACAAGTAGGTAGCAGCCACTGATCTGACAAACTGATTGTGCAAGTAGAATTCTCTTCTGTTTTGCTGCCAAAAGGGAAGTCAATGTTACAAGTGCAAGCAATTAAGAGTCAGAGTTCTGTTAACTTTACCACAGCATTATAGACTGACTTTCACCTGGACTCTTCATCACAAACGCTTTTACTTTACACATCTGAGTGCTGAGTCAAGTCCTTCATCTCACAGGAAAGATTTTTTAAGGTAAGAATTCAAATACCTTTTTTGTACTTTGAGCTGCACTTCCCATCTTTATATGACATTTTTGGTTTTTTCATGGACAAATGTTTCGTGTACCACAGATATTATGAATAGAAATTTAGACCCAAAAGATTTTGGCAATGAAGTTACTATGCAAAGGAAATTACTTGTTGACTGAAAAATGCTATTAAGAATGTAGAAACTTGTTATTCTGGCATCTTTGTTCATGTAAGCAAGAGCTTATACAGACCTAAGTGGATGAGAGAGGTAAAAGTGTATGCGGGGAATGTTTTATGGGTGACTCCTAAAGGGTCTGAAAAAGGTGACCAAATAATCATAGACCTGTCTTAAACTGTTCAGAGTAATAGCCAAAATTGCTGAAGAGGTCTGTACCACTACAGCAAACTGTCCATAAATTACACTTTAAAAGACATTTCTCCTGGAATTTGTGTTCCTTTTTCAATGTTCCACAGTCCTATGGAGGTACTTGTGTTGGGCTGATGGGAAACACTGCAGTGATCAGTCAGCCTCTGAAGAAAGGGGTTATGCTAGAAAAAACAAGCTGACTCAAAGCTTTGCTTCTAAGACAGAATTAAAAGAATACTATTGGAATTCCAGCAAAATCCTGACTTTTTGACAAGCTGGGTAAATGAGATTCTTATAGGTGCAGTGTCTTGTAAATCATTAAAGAATGGAAGCTGCAAGGCTGTCTTGTAAGTGCTCCCTTACCACTTCAGGAACAGGCTGAAACAGAACTCCTGGAGCATGTCAGGGCAGACTGGCAGCTTGCTGGAATTCAGACAGGATGCATAGAGTATTTTAGTACTTGAAGGCTGCCTACTTGCTTTAAAGCATATGCAATACTTCTGTCCTTGTGCTAGAGCTCTGTGTTGCCACTCCATAATTTTACCCTCTGGGCACAGCAATCTCTGAAACAAAAAGAAAGTATACCTGATGAAAGCAGGATTAGTTTGTACTGATTTTATGGGGATTTACAACCATAGGAACAGATGTTCCAAGAGGAACATTTACAGGTTGTTTAAAAAAATCACACAACACAGTTCACAATAACAAGAAGGCTTTATAAGGCTTGCATATAAGTAGATTGCCAGTCTATCACCAAATAATTTTTAGGAATTTCGCTTAGATTTTTATATTATTATGTATAGAAAAGAGCTCAGTCTCTCAATGTTAGGAACTATGTGTTTAGTTTTTACTTTAAGAAATGAAATATCAAAACCCAAAGAAACACAGCATTTAATCTTTGTGTAATAGGTAAATTGTAACACAGGAAACCAGTTAACTCTAAAATTAGTTAACTACTCCTTTCTGCACCAAAATACAGTTTGCACACAATATGATATCTGTGTTTCATGCAATCTACTGATGTGTATTTGCCCCCAAGGCTTACAGGAATGGCTACAAACAGATAAGCAATAAGTTGAGTCATTCTAACCTTACCAACATTACTTCTCAATTGTGCAAATTCAGAGGAATTCATGCATGTGCAACTGCTCGCTGTGAGAACAACATGTACAGGAGCACCACAGAGGATATTGTTTGTTCTTCCCTGTTCCTCAGAAATGCAGCTGAAGCAGCAGCCAACCCACAAATATACATGCTTAGGACTACTGCTACTTTTTAAAATGGACTATTGTATTTTTTAAAAAATTGAGCTCAAATGGAAAATTGGAGCAAAGTTAAGGTGAACAAGTAACTTTTTTTCTATCTAGGTTCCACATTAAAAAAAACCTCAAACAATTGTGGAAAAAAGTATCAATTAGGAGCTGGCCTTGCTGTTCCTGTCAAAAACTTCTGCCATCACATATGTAAACAGAAAAACTATTGAGGTCAAGGTCCTCACTGAAGTCTAGTGTTTGCTCTAATGAATTCCCCAAATGGTTTCATACTAAATTAGGGCACCATATTTAAAATGTTATGATTCCTTTAAAGGAAACTGTAAGACTCAAGAGATCATGGTGAGCAGAATACAGAAATGCTGAAAGAAGACCATTTTTAGCCATATTTTCAGCCATAATGTATCCTAATCTCATGGGCTCTTTGTAGTATGTCTGGCCTGTTGTGGCTACTGTTTGCTGTGGTTATGCACTTTAGACTGGATCTTGTGAAAAATTAAATAAAACATTTCATTTCCATAGCAATTAATTTTCTTTCTTGTGAATGTCTCTAGGCAGCATAGAACATATTCCATTACGTGCTAACTATTCAATCTTTTTTTGCAATGACTGTTCAAAGTTTCCTCTGAAGTCTACTTTTAGGTATTTTGTTTTCTATGGTGATCTACTGATTGTTCTGCCGATAAGACATGTAGCTGTTGGCACCAACAAAATTAAATTTAGAGTTCCACATCTTTCCCTAGATTTATTGTGGTATATATCAGAAATCTCTCTGCCAATACTGCTTTCCTTTCTTAAAATGTATATCCTTCAGTCAGGAATTCCTGGTCCAACACTGCATCCTATTTTTAATCTAATACTTCAAGGCTGTGCTTCAGATAGGGCTTTTCAGTTTTGCGATAAACTGGACAGTAAGAGAACACTGAAACAACCTTCTCCTTTGGCTTCATGTAGTGTGTGACCCAACCAATGGAACTGCCTGTGACTGCTGATTTGGCCCAAGAGAGTAAATAACCAGGTGCTCATTTGGAGGTAAGAATCAGGGAAAAGAGAAAACCAGAACATGTGTGCTGTCATTGCTCTGGTGTCTTGAAGCCTAAGCAGAGTGTTTCTGTCAGGAATTACTTCTGGAAAGCAGAGTAGCTCTAACCTCTGCACACATCTGAGCATGTAATGAAGCTGATGGTTTTGCAAAATACGAATGTTATGTCTGCAAGCAGGTATGTGTTTCTGTGTCACACGTGGAATAGGGCTTAAACCAATGATTTAATTATGTAATGCAAGTATTTGTTCAGTGCTTGCAAGCTGCTGTTCATTTTTCTGCACAATGACTCAAAGTGAGAAGTCATATTTGGGTATATCGGGGGAAAAAAACTGATTGCAGGTTTTTTGTTCAGAGAAACGATCAGACTTTGTCTCTACGTTCCTCCTGCTCCTTCCCCCAAAGGCCCAGTATTATGGTTGGAGATACAATAAAGGGTTTTTTGTTTTTCCTATAAAAATATAGACATTTGTTATTCTTTGAGAACCATTATAAACAGATTTGCAGATAATTTTAAAATCTGGTTTTCTATATAAGACTAAGGGAGGAATGGTACTAGCTTGAACAAAAAACATCAAAAACCAAAATTCATATATTTGGTAACAGCCCCTTCTCTTAAAATGCTGCCTTTTATTCACAGCCATCCCTCAGTTCCCCCTGCTGGAAATTCCCCCTTGGAGTGCACTTACTTGGAGATACCAGTAAGCCTTTGTGTCATCAAATGTATATGACTGAGTGCTATGTTGGTTTTGGTTTTTTTTTTTTAAACACAAGAGTCAGTTTAAAAAGGTCTGGAGTGAACAAAAGTGCATTACTCCCCATGGGCAGAATTCACGTGGAGGTGCAGTGTGCAAAAAGGGGCACACTAAAATTTCACCAGCCTGAGACGAAACTCAGGCAACTTTTCTGAGAGAATGCTTGCTCCAAAATGGCCAAGTTTGTGTACAAATTTTGTTTTCTGTTGTTTTGATTCCAACTGTACAGTCTGTGAAGACAAACAGGATTGTGTTTAGGAAATAGTTGATTTCGTCAGACACTTCTCCTAATATAAATAAACAATCCACAAGGCTCCAGATATTGATTTATTACTTAGATTAGAAGTACTAAGATTATGCAATCTCTTTGCTGATATCAGGAATGAGGTGAGAAGCTCTTTACTCTTTCCAAGCTCACACTGAATCCTGGGTGAAAAACAGAGGCCTTGGCTTCAGCCTCTCTTCAAGATCCCTTTCTCTTCTTTTGACCTCTGTGTTAAGGCTGAAAATCAGCGTCAATACAGAGTGACTTCACTGTCTGGGAAGTGCTGTTACACTCATCACATCCCACAGAGATCTTCAGTGAGTGTTTCTTACTGGAAAGATACAAAGGAGTTGCAACACGAGAAACAAGGAATATCCTTTCAGTCAGATTTGGTTTCGAGGATACTGCGACATTTTGTTACATGAAGAGAATTTTGATTTTTGTTTAAAGACTCCTTTAAAAGTTTGCAAAGACATTTTACACATCTTGTAGTGAATGTCAGCTTCCTGACCATAGGCTTCCTTGTCTTATCTTCCTGCTGTAAAGCCTTTGGAAGTATCACACATCCTCAGGGAATTACTAGTTGACCACAGCTTTATTTATAAAGAACAAGTAAATTCTTTTCTGCTTTGCTTTCAAAACAGAATGTTTGGTGTCTTTCAAAGAACTGGTTTAAATGAAAATGTATCTTATGACATACAAAAGAGCATATTCTATATCAGTAAATCCTATGAAAATCAGGGTAGGTATTTCCATACCTGTAGCTGCAGGAAAGGTTTCCCATGGTGCTCTTCCTAAAGCCTCCACAAAACAAGGTGTATTTGACTCTTCACCCTGTCTGTAGTAAGTATAATTTTAGGGTTTATTATTCTAATGATAACCTGAGAGGTTATTTTTTTTCCTTAATTGTAATTAACCAAAATTTTTCAACTTTGTTGAAATTATTAGTTTGACTAGATGTTCATCCTTCTGAAACAGACAAAGTATTCTGTTGAACATCCCCAAGAACACCACTGAGGCCTGGATGTCACTCAGTGGTGCCTGGCCTGGGGACAAGTGGACAAACCCTGCAGACATCGGGGCTCCCCACAGAGCTTCCTGCTGTGGCACACAGGGCCAGCTTGTCCAGGGCCAAGAAGAGGTGGATGAGGTGGTCCCATGGCTTGGTGAGATCTCCAGCAGGGAGGGCATAAAAGGAGAGGAGAGGGAAGAGTTACACTCAGCAGAAGTGCACAACCTGAAGCACCTGGAATCCAGGTGGCAGCAGGGACATGCAGTCTGCAGTAGAGAGATGGAAGCTCCAACTTGTTGGAGGTGCTATGAAACTACACCTGGAAAATGTGAGACTTGTTAGCCTAGAAGAGAGATGAGTAAGGTAGTAGTGCAAGGAATCTGTGTTACAAATCTGCAAAACAAGGAGTGGCATGGAGAGAGGTAAGAGAGAATGGTTAACTAATGCAAGAGTCAGGGGATATCATATGGAAATACCAGACAGAAGGCACGGAACATACAGAAGTGATTTTCACCCAGCATGAGCATGAAGTTAGACTGTGGAACAACATCAAGCTGTAGATGTTAGAAGCTCAGAGGACTAAGAAAGCAACTGGATTTCTTTTCCATTGTCTATCAAGAACAGATACAGGCTGCTTCTAGCTAAAGTTCTCAAAGTTGCAGAAGTCCTCATCTTTCCAGGAGATGGCCAGCCACTGTTGAGAACAGCATCGTGTTCTACCTCGGGCACTGCTCTGCATCCCAGTGCTTTAGCTGCCTTAGGCACAAGACATGCTTCCTTACCCACCATCAAGGTGAATCTGTACCCACTGAATTCAAAATCTAATACTCTAGGAAGTACAAAATAGCTTCAATAAATTACAAGTAGATTTTCTTGCCTATTTACTGTTCATGACAATGATTTAGAAAAGAAGCTGTGTCAGTGTTCTAGTTGGAAAAAAAAATTGTGGCAAGTTGGTTTGCCCAACCTTTTCTAAGTATTTAGGGAGGTTAGATCAAAAAAGTAATCTGCATGAAACAGATATGCCTTTGGGCATCTTCTGCAATCCAGTTTCTCTTATTAGTGATGATGTGACATTAAGAAAAACAATGGGGTTTGCAACAAATTAGAACAAAGTCAGAGTATAACAGACTGCCCCAAGTGTCATATAGTCAAAACAGAGCAAAACCCACACTGTGATTCAGCCTCTACCCAAGGAAGCGATGTGCTTTTTGCTTCTCTGGGAATTATTAAATATAACATCCACATTGCATGCGCAGTTGTTGCCAGAACATTTTAGCCTCCTGTAAGGTGTTGTTTTTTATGGAAGCAAACCTGTTACCAAATATAGCAATGGCTATGTAATGTATGCCAATTTTGTTTTTTCACACTCTGTCACACTCCATATGGGGCGGGGGAGGAGCCTGCTGGACTTCTGTTCCACATAGATGGAGCACCAAATGTCTCCTCTTCCCTTACACACTATTAAGAAGTGGCATTGTCGTAACCAAGTTTTGTGCCAGTTCTCTTCCGAAGAAGCCTCAGACTCCAAAACAGCTAAAACCATCTGGCAAACTCCTGCATGAATCATGGGGATATTTGTAGCCTCTGGCTTTTTGAACCGCACTGTGAGTAATTCCAGTCGCTCTCGTCAGCACTGCTGCTGAAACCCGTTCCTTGTGCTCTGAATAAAGAAGAAAGGGGCCTCCGACTGGGCCTGGTGGTCTCCAGATTGTCAGGGGCCAAAACTGGGGTACAAACATCTGAGCTGTCTGTTCCAGCCTGAAAGATCCGGACTGGCGGCCTGGCTGCTTGCAGCGGGAGCCTGCCCGGGAAGCTGTGCCCGGGGGTCGGGGTTGCTGGAGAGGCTTTCGCCGTGTGCCCGTAGGCCGGCCTGCCCCGCGGCCTGTTCATGAGCCTCAGCGGAACTGTGGTAAGCCCCGCGGAAGGGCCGCGCTAACCGAGCTCTGCCCGAAGCCCGGGGTCCCGTGTCACCCCCTCACGAGCCTGCGGATCCCGGGGTCACCTCGGGACGCGGCGGCAGCACTGACCGGATCCCCGGGCTCGGGTCCGCGGCCGCCTCCTCCCCTTCCCCAGCGCGTCACGGTGGCGAAGGCAGGGAGGGAGGATTGGGCGGCCCCGGCGGCGTTGGCGCGGGGCTCGCTCCTCCCCCGCGCCCTCAGCCATTTTAGCAGCCGGTACCGCTGCCGGTAGCAGTGTGATCTCCGCCGGCAGCGCCCGGGCTGGGCACGGTGAGTGCGGGCTCTGCGCAGCGGCGAAGGGATGGGATGGAGTGGGGTGAGATGGGATGGGATGGGATGGAGTGGGGTGAGATGGGATGGGGCAGAGCTCGTCTCCCCCTTGCTGCCACTCGGCAGCATCTGGGGAGCGGCGAGGGGCGGGAGGGTCGCCCCGCGCACGAAGAGGGGCCGCGGGGCCCACTCTGCCCGGGGGCCCGCGGGGCTCCCGTCGGGGCGGAGGCGGCCGGGTCAGCCGGGGAAGGAGCGGGGTTACGCGGGGTCAGGTCCGGCCCCGCGGCCGTGGCTCGGGGCGGCCGGGCCGAGAGGATGCGCGGGGCTCGGCGCTCCGGTACGGGCGGGCAGGAGCTGCCTCGGCCACTGCCCGGAATATGTGGCGGCGCGGAAAGGCCTCCTGGAAGTGCCGAGGGGGAGTCGGGCGGGCGGCCCGGCGTGAAGCCGGGCGGGAAGCGCCCCTGCCCCCGCTCCCAGCACCGCCCCGGGCCGGGGCTCCGCTCCGGGTGTTCTCCGCAGCTCCGGGGCAGCGCTGGCGCATCTCGCCCTTCCCCGTCACGCCGCAGCCCGCGGGGCCGAGCGCGGTCGCTCCCGCCGGTAGCCGAACCCCCCGCCCGCCCCTTGCCGGCTCTGCGCCGGGCGGGAGCTCATCCCCGGCCTCTCCCTGGGCCCTGCCGGTGCCTCGGCGGTGCTCTGGCCTCCCCCGGAGCCCCCCGGCCCTTGGAGCCCTCCGCCCCCCGCCTGCATGCAGGGGAGGAGGCTGGGCTCGGGAGATGGGCTGATGCTGATGAGGAGAGGTGGTTCACTGCTCAGCGCATGCTTCTCTGCTCCACGTCACAAAAGCACCTGTTAAAGGAAAGCAAGAAACTGGCTGAATATTTTTTGTTCCTCTGATAGATTTTGCTTTTTGGTGTTCTAGAAGATCCCCTTTGTGGATTTCTGAAACTTATTTGAAAAGCAATTGCATGTGCAGTACTTGGCTCCCCTGCCCTAGCTGCACAGACCTCTCCTGATCCAGTGCTGCTGTTTGCCCAGACCCTTAATGAAATAATTGTAGCATATACTCTTATAGCATATAACATTTGGGAAAAAATGAAATATGAAACATTTATGTTAGGAAAAAAAGGAGTGATAGTGCAAAACGTTTCAGTGAGGATATTCAATAAATATAGATGGAGTTTACAGAGAGCTTTGGTGTTGAGGAATGTTTTATAGACTATAAATGGACAGTTGAAGCTCCTGATGATGGTAAGAGATGATTGTCAGGTTAAAGATAATGTTGGTCCTTGCTTGCATCCTCTGTTGGTCCTCTTTGCATCTTGGATTGTTGCAGAAAATAAGAATATGATGTATGTTGTCATTTACTATTATAGACAAACTTGCAGTTGTAGCCTTGTCAATTTCAAGTGCAAAAATGAGCAAATAAAGCTGCAGATAAACCTTAGAAACATATAATGTTTTTTCTGTAAGTTCTGCTTTTTGAATCTTTGGAATTTGTCATCTCAGACTAACTGCAATGACTGAAGACACGGATTTTCTTTTTTCCTAAAATATGTTTAAGATTTTCATGTCTTCAGTCTTTTCACCAAGTTAGAAGACCGGTAGCAAAGTTCCTCAGTCTCTGACAGGATGACAAGTTTCATTTTTATTGCTTCTGCTCTTTGTGCATGGATACAAAGTTTGTATTTTAATACAATTCTACAGAAGCCTTAAATATTTCCTCATAAAAGTTATTTTGGAAATTATTTAATGCATATTTAACATAGCTCTCAGTTCCTTGTATTTGCCAGTTCCCCCTTCATTGTTGTCTTAGATTACAGAGTTGTGTAAACTCAAAACAGACAATTTCCCCCCAGACCCTGCTGTGGTGGGGGGTTTCAGGAGATGTTAATTATTTAGGTGTTTGCATCTCGTGCACAGTTAGCTCATGTGTTACCTTTAATGCCCTCTGGAACATGCACTGCCAGTGGTGGTGCTGCCCATTGGCTGCTTATTGAATAATCCAACAGCAGCAGCTATAACCTTTCAGCATAATAAATTAGCAGAGTTCAGCAGGTGACGCTTTCTCCTAATGCAAGGCTGATGCTTCAGCCCTTTTATAAATATAGAGAAACCACTTCCTAACAAACTACTAAGGCAAGGCTTTGCATACAGATATATGCCAGATATTATGATATATATCTAGTAAAATGGGTGCAGCCTATTGCACTGCTGTAAATGAACTTAGTACTCAAATTAAATACCCGACAGTAGCCTGAGCCAAGTAAACATGCAAAATATATTGAAGTTAATGATAAATAGAGTTAGGTACTTAACATGACAAATGAATGAGTGCTCTTTTATAAGAAAACCCTTCTGAGTAAGGCATTGCTTAAACTAAAAAAGAGTTAGAGTTAATCATTAAGGGATATTTTATAGTATACTCAAATAAGTATGTGGGTACTGTGCTTCAGGGCATTTGTTTTCTCAGGAGAGAAGGAAGTTGAATGGAAGGAGGAAAGCAATTTCCTGAGAAACAGAATTTATGGTTTCTTTCTGTTTATTCATAGACTGGATTGTTATTTAGTTGATACAATGTCTTCAGCCTTTTTTTGTGGAAGGCCTATCTCAAAAGTTGTCCACACTGTTTAATTTTACTGCCTTCTGGGGCAGCTGCAGAGTGACTGCTTTGGTGTTCATCTTCATTCCAAAGTCTCCTCCTCTCCTCCCTGTAACTGGGATTACTGCCCTTCACATTTCCATTTGGAATGGACTAGCTGTATGGAAGGGAGGGCTTAAGGAAGTTCTACCAGCAGCAGAGAAAAGCTATGTTTACAGTGGATAGGGATTATTATTGGGTTTTTTTGGTTGGGTGTAGGGGTGGGAAATTGGGATTGCCTGTAATCTGCTGACACTCCTAGAAGCTGTCTGTTTCTCCAGAATGTTGAACTCTGTAGGCACATGTGAACAAATGCTGAGTGCAGCACTGGTTATTCCTTCTGTGGCCACTCTCAGGGTGACCTGTGTTGCACTGAAGGTGAGGCACACACTCGGGTGGTGTGACAGGTTTCTCTTACACCTGTGGAGCCTGACAGTGCCAAGGCCCTTTCTCAGACTGCTCTGTGGTCTGAGTGGTGCGTGGGGAGGACCTTGCCTTAGTCCTGGGCATGCTGGAGCCGTGAGTTGGTTTTGCTTGTTTTATATGGACACGATCTAAAAGACACTGTTTGGAAAAAGATTTGGCCAGTGGCCAGCATTGCCTAGGAGCTGTGGTTTCAGTTTCCTTCTCTGCAGAAAGTATCTAGTGTGGTCTCCATTGGGATCAACAAAAATGGTTGGGCAGAAGGTAAATAAACTCCAGCAGCTCTGCTTTGCCTGCCCCACTTATCAGGGCTATCAGTTCCTACCTAGCACTGCATATGAAGTGCACTCATAATCAAGATACAGCTTCGATTGTGTGCCAGGTGTTCATAACATTATTTACCTGACCAAGTGTGTGAGACACAGGTTAGGAATGAGTGGTGGGGGTGGAAATTCCTCGTGCTGTTGTTGTTGCCCTAGATAGGGAGCCTGTCTCCTGTGCAGGTTACTGTGCTGCTGCTGACCTGTGCTGCCACAGCCCAGAGTAGCTTCGGGTCAGGACTGACCTGGGGCTGGCATCAACTTCTTTTTTACTGTGAGGATGGTGAGATGCTGGCACAGGCTGCCCAGGAGGGCTGTGGATGCCCCAGCCCTGGCAGTGTCCAAAGCCAGGTTAGATGAGGCCTTGAGCCTGCAGAGCTTCATTACAAGGAGTGTGTGTGTGTGGGGCCTGATGGTACAATTGTCTGGAGAGTTATTCAAGATGATCCCAAATATAGCAGAAAACTCAAAGGCACATTGAACAAATTTTTAGTAAGGAAATAAATAGCACAGGCAGTGTTGGGAAATGGAGGAGCAGAACAAGCAAGGAAAGATGACTGTGGGCATGGGACTGGGAAGAGCGGGAAGTGTTTTCCTTCAGCCAACATGTTGCCAGATTGTTAATTTGTATAATGGATGAATTTTAAAGTTTGAGTGCATGAGTTGCTTAGGATGGATGTGAGCAAATGCTGCTGCTTCAGAAAGTCAGTCTGCAGTTTATTTGCTTTACATTTGGAGTAACAGCTGTGTAATGTGAAGGATGTGAGGAATTGTTTTCCTTTTTTGCTTCAGATAGAACTAAGCACTTGGACTTGCCTCTGAAATCAAAGGGTACTTTTCACCTCAGTAAAGTGGTTTTAAGGAATCCTAGATACTGAGAAATTATTTTTTAAAAAATACATTTTTCCATGGGCTTTATAGTACAGTTAAGACTAAATTAAGGGCTGTTGTATGTCTGGGAGTTCACCAGGCTTCAAGGTGAGATGTCTTTATCTCCACGGTAGAGATAAAGTGATCTACCAATTATCACAGAATTAAGAGTCTCGGATTTAAAGTGATCCAAGGTGGATCCTTAATTATCACTTTAAATCCAAGACTCTTAAATCTGTTATACTTGAATACCACTGTTGTTCTGTGAGGACAAAAACTAATGTACTAGGATTTGTAGGATTTCCTTCCATGTATATTGATGTGACTATTGATTCCCTATAGTACATTACTGCTTCATCAGTAAAACATCTTTTTTTAAAAGCATACTTGTAACTTTCCTTTTAGGTTAACAGGTTTATATTTCTTTTAAAGTTCTTATTATAAACTCATTGGTCTGGCAATGACAGCTTTAAAAGTCAAAACTCAGAGTAGAAGACCTGTATATATATCTGTTTTACTTGAAGCTGTAATGATGCTGCCAGCTCATTGCATGATTTTTGCTCATCACTTTTGGTAGTGTAGAGGGAAAGTGCCCTTGTTTCCAAACCCTGATGTTTTATAGCATAGGTGTATAATGGCAGTTAGAATATTAATATGTGTATTAATTTAAAAAATAATCTAGGTATGCTTGAAAGACTGTGAAATTAGAAACAAGTTAACATTGCAAGGACAGACTTAAAATAGCACATTACATCCCAGTACTTGTTCTCTTACAGCTTGTACTAATTAAGAGATGTTTAAATTACCATTTTAATAACACTGAGGTGGTGTTCTGTTCTAACTTCCCTTACTACAAAAAATAAGATTATAAATGAGCAATACCCAGACAGTTACAGAAATGCTTGCTTTAAGGTAATTTTAAGAAAAATTATAATAAATGAATGCTTTATTTTTAAAATATATGTTAATGACACATTTACCCTATCCCCTTCCTTTGTTGTATTGTGAGCTTGGCCAACATGTAAAAGTTTTGGCATTAAGCTAATGGTTATGTTTGGCAAAAGTGCTCTTAGATTTGTACAGCAGACCTGGTTTTTGTTTGGGGGTTTTTTTTAAGCTATTTGACAAGACAGTGCAACCTATTTTAAAGGGAAGGTAGTATTAGTACAATCTCTGATCTTTGTTCCACTTGGCAATGTGCTTCACTCAACTGCATAACATTTTAATTTAAATTGTGCTTAGTAAGTGTGACGTATTCTAGGAGACAGAGAAGTAGATTGAAGTAATATGGAAGGATGGTGCTTTTTTAAACTGTTTTTGGCACATTATAAGCTACGAGAGGTGCATCCTGCACCACACCTTCACTGAGGTTTTCCTCTGTACATGCAGTGGCTCAGTTTCAGTGGTTCAATATCCAGTTTATACAGCTGCTTTTTTGGGTGTTTGCTGTGTAACTCCAGAGAAGCAACTGGAGTGGCAGTAGTGCCTTTACTAAGGTTCTTACTGACTGCTGCATGGCAGTCTGAGTGTGCTGTGGGTGCAAGGCTGGGCTCTGGTGCTGTCAGCAGCACACCCACACGTGGTTTGACATCACTGGGCTTGGGCTTATTGGGGACCGAGAGCTTGAACGCTTCAATTTCTGTGCTGAAACTTTTGACCTTCAAACATCCTGACTCAAAAAAGTTAAAGCATCCACATGCTGCTGCTTATTTCCTGAAGTGTTTTCTCCCATCCCCAAATAGTTGTGCTTTCAGCCATGTCTCTGCTCACCTTGGCACTGCTGTAATTTATACATCCCTTGTATCCACCTACTCAGCTCATTGTCAGAGTAGGCCCTAAAATAGCTGTGTAACTACCCTTCTTGGTAAGTCACCCTTAAGTTTTTTTAAGGGCCTTATTTGCAGAAGTCCTGCTCACAGAAAAAAAAAAATTGGCATAGCGAGGAACTGAAAAAGTTATAATATCGAACGTGTAATACCACAAAGAGAAAATTCTCTTCTGTGTTGGTAGTTTATGTTTATTTGGTATTTCCCAGTTCAGGTCCTTGGAAAAGAAATATAAAGCAAATAACTGATTTCTTCAGAGCACCTGTGTGCCCTAAGGCACTTTTTTCAAAGCTGCCAGAAAATCTTTGTCACGTACCATGGTAAGAACAGCCTTAACACTTGTGTTAAGTTGGCGTTAACAGTCTCCTAGTGCAAGTGAATTTTTGCTGTCCCTCAGTTGCACAGATGCTTTTACAGACATATCAGCACAGCAGTGTTTCTATCTTTTAGCTTTTCCTGTGATTGTTTTTCAGCTTGTCCATGTCCTGCTGTGGCACCCAAAGGCCCCCAGCTGCAAACTGTGTGAGTCTCTGCCCAGTGCAGGCAGCTCTCACCACGAGCCTGCTGTAGGCTCTGGAGGAGCCTGGTGTCCTTCATTCCATCATCTGTGTTCTCCACAGCCCCCACTGGGCACACCAGTTGATTCCTATGCTTGAACTTTTTATAGGAGGTGCTCTGCTATAACATAATAGCTATCCTTTGTGGTTCAGGATCAAATGTAATGATTAGTCTGGAAAAAAAGTGAATCTCCTGCTGGTCTTTCAAAGACAAAGCTAAAGGTGTGTTGGTGTGTTGTACCTTTGGAGACTGAGCAGGTGAGTTGCCCATTCTACATTGAGCTTACTCAGCTCCATAGCAAGTCTACTATAGCACAATGTTTGCTAAAATAAGAACTTTCTCAAAACAAATACATTTTTGTTTTCATATAGTGATTGCTTGTCTGGCAACCAGTCTTGATTGGAGATGTTATAATTTACAAAACAGTAATTTATTTATTAGGTCTGTTTCTGTGCACTAGGAGCCACTGTACAACTTGAACCAAAAAGTACACTAAGGAAGATATATTTAGAGAAACAATAGGTTGTAAATAATGATTAATGTCAGTTCCTCATATGCAGGGAAATACAAAGAGCACTCACTACTGTCAAGTTAGGCAGGTACTACAAAGTGTTTGCTCTAATTTCTCCCTGTGTTGTAGTTCACCATTTTATTGCACATATTTATGGCAGGTAGCACATGCAGCAGAATGAATCTTTGCATATTTAAATGTGCACTGACACCACTGTCCTGTTGAGTGGGTGGGGCTGAAGAAAGCTGGTAAGAACACAAGGAGTCTGTGTTGTCCTTGCTGGTAAGAGGGTGCAAGTGTTTGAAAAAAAAAAAGCAAAATGATATAACTGGTTGGATTTACTGAAACACTTCACCTTGTCTGAGTGATCCATCGGGTACTTTGTTGTTTCCTCCCCAGCAGTCATACATGCAGTAGTTCTGGAAAAGATCATATTAAATTCAGTTTATCTAAAGCACATGATAAGTAGAATACACAGTGAGTCATTCTCCCATTTGTCTTGGTAGATAGAAGAGTTGAGCAGCCTATGAAATGTCACTATTTCAAATATGCCAGTTCAGTCTGAGGAGCTGGACACAGTGTATCACAGCATGCTGAATGGCTCACAGCAAAATCCCAAAAATTTATGAATGAGGGCACTGGTCTCATAGTTTAAGCTGACAGCTTGGCAGCCAGCTACCACACAGTCACTTTGGATTAGGAAAATTACTAACTCCTGACCTTCCACAAATAAAAAATTATGCCTGTTAAAGTATTTTGGAGTGTATAAAATTAATCTGCAATAAAAATTTTTAAGTAGCTAGGTATGGGGGGGTTGGGCTTGGGTTGGGGTTTTTTTGGCTTTCAATAAAGATAGAAGTGGATTATATATTGTGGTACAGCTTCTGGTTGCCTTTTTTCCCCCAGTACACTTCCATGGATGCACTAAGCTTGCAAAGGCTGCAGCCAGCAGTCTCTCACTCTGGCTGCTGGCAAAAGGAGGGGATGGGCTGGGGCAGCAACAAATAGGTAGAGGCTACTTCGTTCAACAGTAGCTCTGTTTTCAGGCTTATTTCAAGTTCTTGCAAAGCACAGGACTATGTTTCAGCAGAACTAAACCAAGGTGATCACTTCCTCTCTGGCAGTGGCACTTCTTGGGACTGAACAGTGAGCAGCATCAGACAACCCATGCTACTGCAGGTTGTGCGACCAGGGGAAACTCTGCAGCCCAGGGGAACAGCCAGTGCAGCCCAGCTGGGACCACCTCAGTCCACAACTGCATTCAGTCACCTGCCATGAGCCTAAACTGGAAGACTCAGGGAACCAGCCCCCTTGTTGCACTGTTCACTTCTCATTTGGAGTCTCCCTTACACTGAGGTCATGTTTTTGTCAATTCAGCAAAGTAATATGCTGATGCTGTGTTGTATCCTAAAAATTGCTTTAAGTACTAACCTCTCTAACCTCTTTTCTTTTCCTAGTATGGCACTTTTTGTTTTGGTTTTCTTGCATGATGAAAATGCACATACTAAAAATTGCAATACTGTATAGGTAAAGTGTAGTTTTACAACAGTATTTTCTGTAGCTTTGAATGTTATGTAGAAGAGTAAGCAGTTAGTGGTAATGTCAACTAAGAGCAAAGTGATACAAAAATATTAAAAAAAAAAGAAGGAAGAGATCTTGGTTTGTGGTGTATGTGGTCTTTTTGCACCAGATGTAGAAGTAGGAAGTATGGAGTAGTTTCTATCTTCTCATGGTAGCTTATTAGTTTGTCATTCTGCACATTACTTTCCATGAAGGCAATTGTATGTACTGCTGATTCATACTGTGTATTTACACAGAGTAAATTAATACTGAACTTGATAGCCTTGGGTTTGTGCCTTTGTTTGATAGATTCATTTAATTTTCATTATGAAAATGGATTATCTGTTTATTTTATAAGCATGCAAATACTTCTGCATTTTTATGAGCTCCTCTGTTTGAGCAACTTAGTCAAAAGTACTTTCCTTATGAAATGTATTGCCACAGGCAAGAGGAACAACTAGAAAGTGAAACTAAGCTCGCTGTGCTCAAGTGAAAAGCAGGGTGAGACTGTGCGGGCTGGAACAGGGCTCAGAGCAAGGTTATGCCTTAGAAAACTATGCAGAGCATTCATCTTTTGTGAGTGTGCTACATTTTGCCATTCTGGGATTGCCAATTCTCCATCTGGCTGCTCTTTCAGGCATGTCTTTCAATAACAGTACCTATGCAGAATGTTTTATGGCTCCATGAACTCGACTAGTAGGAGAGATGATAAACACCTGGCAGTTTCTGTCTGACATAACTGAAGGAAAAAACCCTCATTCTAGCCTTGAATGAGTTCAGGTTATTTGCATGCTCAAAGGTGGTTTGATGAATGATGACCACATACACTTATTTCTGACTGTTCTGTGTAAGACTCTGTCCTGATCATATTACCACACCGGCTCTTTTCCCACTTTCCTGGGTCATGGTCTGTGTCCTGATGTTGGATGAAAAGGTAAAGGGAGGATGTGTTATTCCCTGAAAGGCAGTGGTGGCAAACATTTCTGTTGTCTGTTTCTCTAAGTTGATTCATTGGTGTTCCTCAGACAGAACAAATAGTTTGAGAAATTGTTTACATATTACCTCTTAGCTTTTAGTTCTCCTAGTTAGCTGAAATGAGATTTGCATTTG
Source organism: Hypocryptadius cinnamomeus (assembly GCA_013400635.1). Lineage (NCBI taxonomy): Eukaryota > Metazoa > Chordata > Aves > Passeriformes > Zosteropidae > Hypocryptadius > Hypocryptadius cinnamomeus. The sequence continues at coordinate 111,209 of VYZP01016165.1, read as the reverse complement.
TAATTTGCATAGCACTGAGCAGATTTATCTTTCAGAAAGGTAAGCTTTGACTGTTGGGTTGCTGAAGCTTTACTGTTGAGGCTGTTAAAAGCAGTCTGATGCCAGATTTAACCATCGTGAGTATGCGTGAGAGCTTTTTGTCTGGCATGCTTTTGGCAGCATGTTACATCACTCAAACTCCTGAAGGTGCTCAGAACATAAAACTGAGGTGAAAATTAAAAATTATCATGGAATGAGTTTCTAGTGGTAAGCCCTGACTTACACCCTGTTCCATGTTTTCAAGGAGCAGGTAGTGTTTTCCAATTGTACAAATGGCATTGACAGCCAACACCTGACAGAGGTCTTATTACCAAGTCAGGAAAGGTTTGAGTTGAGTGGTCTATTCAGATATGTTTGTAACTTAAGAGGGCCTAGAAATTTCACTATTTTATGTTTTTCTTTTCTAGATTTTTTTGTGAGTTTATCAACCTGCTTACCCAGATACATTTGATTTGCAGTTCTGTTCAAGGTAAAGTGACTTGTTTTTTGTGTCTGCTAGTGAGCAGCAAGATTGACAATAACTAGAGTGGCACTTAAATAACCCTTACTCAAAACTTCAACAGGAAACTTTGTCCTCTCATCACTGTAAGGATCAATCTGATAGACTTGAAATGGGGGCTGTGTATTTTTAAGTTGAATTAGAAACATGTCTGACAATGTTAGCTTTTTGAGTGCCATTGCATTTGTTAATAAACTAGATTACTAATTGTTTTTTATTACTAACCATGAATTGTTATTGTGATACACTGTGTCATGCTAAGGATTTTTCAGTCCTTTTTTCAGAACAAAAAGTTCCTAAAAATAAGTTGGAAGAATGGTCAACAGCGTCAGTTTCCTCTTGAAACTTCCTTCAGAATTTGTCTGAGACCACTTTACTGTCTGTTTAGTCTAGTGCTGCACAGTCTTTTCTTCTGCAGTTGCTACTGTGACTGCTGCTTTATTCGAATTCAAAATTACCCAGTTAGCTAAATAAATAACAAAAGTCACGCCATCAAAGCTATGTGCTTTGCTGCAAATAGTCACACACACTTTTTTGTCTTTTGGACTGTCAGGATCTGAACAATTTTTTCAGGAAGCTCTGTGGCTGTGCTAGCACCCCGCTGTTCTGTGCTGGTGCGTTTTGCTGAGGGACTTGTACACGGGTGTGACCATGGCAATGTGGTTACACAGCTCCTTGGCCAGAGCAGCTCCAGCTCAGGCCTGCAGCGTGTGACCCTCTACCCCTCTGCTGCTGTGCAAATGGTACTTGGATATTGTGGACTAAGAACATCAAATGCTTCTGCCTTTGCAACTGTACACCTTAAACACTTTCTTGTCTGTAACTAAAAAGTGCAATGCACATTTATTGGGGGATGGTAAAGTTCAAAACTTTGGTGTTTAAAACTGTTTCAGAGGTATTTTTTCCCTGCATATTTTTTTAAGACATCTTGAAGAATTGTGCTAGTTTTTGCTGTGTTCTTAGTGTGACTGATTATGTTCAGAGTACTTTTGAACAAAATATTGTTCAGAGCTGTTAAACTAAAAACTTGAATGTGCACTTTGCCTTGTAGGGGAAAATGTAATGGGATTTGTTTGGTCACCTCACTTCCTCTTTGAAATGCAGATAAAAATCAAAGAACTATTATGAAACAGTACGACAGTAAAATTGCCTTCCTTGGCAGAAAATGCCAAATAATGTTATTAACAGAAATGTACCCTAAAGGTATCTTGGTCTATCATAAAGTACATGAAAGTAACAGAAAGCAAGTTCACTCACAAAAAGTTTAAAATCAGTTCAGCAAAAAGTTGCAGTATGTAGTCGTGTCTCAGATAAGTTACAACTTGGGAATTCCACATATGGATCCAGAAATTATGAATACTTAGAAATTAATCTGGGTATGTTTAGCTAGAAGGTAATGGGGTAGGTTCAACATGAACCAAGCAATAGACTGTGCTAAAGTTTTGCATTAAGACTACAATAAAATGCAGTTCCTTAAACATACAAAAAACATCATCACTTTTTCACTGGAAGATACTGTGAATCTGTTCAAAAGATTAAACTATGCTTGCTCCCAAGGCTTCTACTGTTTATTGACCCTCAGAGCATTGTATTGCACAATGAAAATGAAAAACAGAGATGACTCATGCTTGAAATCTCAGGGGCTACCATCTCAAATGACCATGGGTGGGGGCAACTTTCTTAAACTTGTATTTTTTAAGTGCACACCCAGTCATCTGTATGTCAGAATGTCTGCAAGGAGAGAATTTCTTCAAAATACAAATAAGAAAGCCTAATTTTTTTTTTTTTTCTTAGTCAAAAAAGGGAGGAATTTACATTTGAATGTGAGCTAAGAGAAAAAGAAAGGTGTATTTTCCAGCTCTAGTACTCTTCTTGTTGACTGTCCCTACAGAATTTTGGAAAACCCATACAAACCTTAGAAAAATCTCTCCCAGCCTACAGTACACTTTTTGGTAGACAGAAGACTACTGGTGCAGTACACAAGGAGGAACATTTACTCTGCCCTCTTCCTTTTTTTAAGTATGTAATTAATTTCACTACGTAAATGATGACCCATGTCTGAGAAGAAAACACCCTAATGTGAATGATGAGAGATGATGGAGTTTCTGAAAAGCAAGGAAGGTAAATATAAAATCGATTTCTTGCCAAAATGAAAGCTGAAGAGCCAGTCAGGCTCCCAAAATGAATGGAGAGTTATATTTAGAACTGGGACAAGCATAAGTACATTTTCTGTGGATCAAATTCTGAAAAACACCCAGGGAGATTATTTTCTCCATCTTTATTTGCAAAACAAAAAGCACATGCCATCCTAATTTCCTTACATTGTCAAAGGCTGTCATTGAAACGATCATTGGAAGCATAAAAGGGGGAGATAAGCACCCTGATTCTTAAACAATGAGTTTAAGAATTCTTAAACAAAGCATTTGTCAATGCTTATGTTTCTAGAGCTGACAATATCTGAAAATAGATAAAAAAGAATGTCACCAGCCCCAGGGAAGCACCTAGCAATTGGAAGCAAAAAATTAGCTAGAAAGTATGAATGTAACTTTTATCTGCAGTATCCAGTAATATGCCAGAAACAGGAATATCACATCTGGCTTTGAAAACTGTAAAACACTGTGATGCCCAAAAGATGGGCTGGAAATAAAAGCCCCATAGAGCAATATCTGTAGAGCAGGTATTTGTTTATTGCAGTGCTGGAGTGAGGGGGATTTCTCCTCCTAAGTCACCCACCTTTGTCAAGTGCTGTGGTGTATTTATTCAGTAAGTGTTGCTCAGTGTCACTGTGTCACTACAACACCATCACAGTGTCACTGTGTTCTACAACACCAGAACTAATTTACATGGTATGAACTCATGGTTATTAGACAGTTCTTTTGCACTGTGCTTGAGCCTCCCCAATTTGGGGGTCATGGTGGGGGGTCTTTGATGAAGGCTTCCAAAGTCGTCTTTGCATCTGAGCTTTTCAACTTTGTCTTTGGGGCATATGTAGTTATGGTGTTCCTTGGTCTGTCTAGTCTTAACTGGTCTAAATTCTTTACTTTGTGGGTAATTGGCTTTGCACTTGCCAATTTTTCATTAGTACTATACTTACCTATCTCTAAAGCTATCCACCTGGTGAGGTGTTTTTTTCTTTTTTGTCTATTCAGTATTAAGCAACTAGTTAACCATATATTAGTTATAGTATAGTATACTAGTTACAGTATAGTATATACTAGTTAGCCATTACATTGTATAGATTTTTTTTCAGGTTCTATAGGTATACATTATATCAGGTTATGTAGGTATAAAAGTTATGATTCAGGTTATACAGATATACAAAAAAAAAAGTCATGATTTAGCTTCTATTGATAACAGGTTATATAGATTTATCTGGTTATATTGATATCTTATAACTCAAGCTGTATAAGCACCTTGTAACTCTGACCTAAGTTATATAGGCACCATCTGTACATCAGTTATTTACTTTCCTTATGCCCTGAAAATGCAGGGGAAGATATGGCAAATAGGGCTTTACATCTGTAATTCTCAAATTGATTTGATCTACACTCTCTTTTTGTGAAGTAGTTTGCTACTGAGAAAGAATTGGCAAGTAAAAGATGATAACTTAAATCTCACTAGTTGGATCATCAGAGCCATGCAAGTCACAACCTTTCCACTGCAAAATGCTTGTGTAGCTAAACACAGACCTAGCCAGTCTGTCCACTGTATATTTATTGTGCATGGGAGGGAGGATTATCAGTTCTTCTTTGGCTGTTTACAGAGCTTTTGCTGAAGTCTTCTGTGGCCACATGTCCTCTGAAATTTGTCCTTGCTTGTACTGTTTGTCTTTTCGTGTCCTTGTTTAAAAAAGTTGGGTTGAAACAGTACATTTATCTCTGCTGTTGGAACAGCAGAGTAACATTTCTCATAATGCCTGATGAGACAGGGGTATATATTGAGGGATCAGACTGAAATATTTCATTATTACTATAGAATTTGTATTTTCTTTGTATTTTTTTTCCCTTTAGTCCAAGTATATTTTGTAGATGCTGGCAATAACAGTATTTTTCAGTTGCACATTTTTTCCTTTTCTATCTTCTGGAATACCCTCTGTCCAAGCTACCAGTTTTTAGCCTAGTCATTAACTAAAATGCCAGTGAAACAGAAAGATGTCTCTCACTGCCCTTACCACACAATAAGATACTGAAACAGCCGTGTTTGTCATCAGTCACAGTGAGTGCATTCACAGTGCTGTGTGTTACTCAGATTTACCTGGTGATTTTCTGCCCTGCCCTTGTGAGACCCAGCCTGGACTATGGCACACAGTTCTGGGGTGTCCAGCATAAGAAGGATATGGAGCTGTTGGAGCAAGTCCAGAGGAGGCTGTGGAATTGCTAAGAGGACTGGAGCACCTCCCTTATGGAGACAGGCCCAGAGAGCTGGGGATGTTCTGCTGGGAGAAGAGAAGATTGTGTGGAGACCTCACAGTCCCTTCCAGTACTTGAAGGGGCCTTCAGGGGAGCCAGAGAGGGCCTCGTTGTGAGGAACTGCGGTGACAGGATAAAGGGGAATGGGTGCAAACTGAAAGAGGGAAAATTTAGGTTAGGTAATAGGATGAAATTCTTTATAGTGAGGTGGTGAGGCACTGGAACAGGCTGCCTGGAGAGGCTGTGGATGCCCCATCCTTGGAGTTATTCAAGGCCATGGGGCCCTGAGCAACCTGTTCTGGTGGAAGGTGTCCCTGCCCAGGGCACGGGGATAGAACGAAATGAGCTTTGAGGTCCATTCCAAGCCCTTAACGTTCCATGGTTCTGTAGTTCTGTGACTCACAGCCTGTGCAGCCCAGGCTGTGACCGGAGCAGAGCACAGGCTGGGTACGGCCTGCGGGAGCGGCAGTGCTGCAGTGACAGCCTCAGGTACTCACAGGGCAGCTTCTGCTAGAATTGGACACAAAGGAGCAGGTGGGTCACAGGAAGTGCTTTCCAGTTCTGTGCAGTCTCAATGGACAGTTTTCAGTTGTGAAATCTCACCTTGGCCTTTAACGTTTTCTGCCTTTGGGGCATGCAAACAGCTCTTACCCTTTCACCAAATATTTGCTTGCACTCATGTTACAAATTAGGAGAGAGGTTTCACACCCAGCTCTTAGGTAATTGAGAACTACTGTGTCAGTGTGGCTGGGCTGGCTTGCACTACAGTACTTGTTGCAGAAATGGATGTTTGACATTTAGAAATGGATTTTTTTTTTTGATTGACTTTAAGTGCATATATGTTCTGAGGTAGTAAGCAGAAGCAATGAACATAAAGGACAACAATAATATTTTTCTTGAAACCCAAAATAAATGTTACCTTTGCTGTTAGCTGAGTAAAACATTGTATTAAGCAGGAGTATTTTTTAAGCAGTAGTAAGAGAAACACAGTTTCCTAAGGCTAATTCTGATTTTGCTATTTCAAATAGAATGTCTATATTTAGACTTGTATCAGGATCCATTACAACTGATTTCCCCTCTCCCTGTTGTTGGGACATAGGTAGCAGTATTTACACTGTACAGGCTGCTGTACTCTGGCAGCTCTCACTGTAGTGAGAGCTCTCAAAATCTCAGGCCTCAAGCTTCTATTACATTGCCAGAGCACAGAAGTACTTCTGAAAATTGGTTAGGTTTGGTTAGGCTTTCTCTGGATTTTCACTGCCCTTTGTGATGTAGCAAAATGTGCAAGAGGAAAATACCTAGAAATCTGCCTGTGAGAAAGAAAGAAAAATGAACTTTTTTTCTTATGAGTAACTTGCATTAATATTGCTGGAGTTTGTTTTTATAAAAGCACCGACATGATGTAAAAACTGAATCATTTCCTTCAGTTTCTTTTCCTTCAATCTTTGTAACCCCAACTAAGCAGTAATTAGCCACCAGATTCTTCTAACTCTTATTGCTATTTCATCACAGTCTTTTCAGCTGTGGAAATGTTCTCTCATTCTTGTGTGTGCTAGGTATAAATCTGGAAAAACAAAACTTGTAGAGAGCCTGACAGTATGCACTCATTTGTTTATTGTGGTGCATCTTCCTTTGCTATGTGGTATTTCTTACCCTTGGAGTAATCTATTTTGTGTCAGCTCTTCTTGAAATCCCAGCCTTGTTCTGTCCTGTACCGGAACAAATTCAGGACAACTAAATACCAACTAAGTTCCTTTCCAAAAACTGACTAACTGAACACCCACATACTTAGGTCAACTCAATTTTTTTTTTTTTTTTTTTTACTGTGTAAAACCACTTTTCCAGTTACAAATCCTGAATGCTCACTGTAGTTTCCAAAATGTTTAGATCTGCCTGGATGCTAGAGAAATTGCAGGAATGGTGGTTACTTACTCATACTGGATTGTTTTGGAAGGTTTCAGAACTTCCTGACAGGAGTCAGCCCCCTGAGCACTTACGCTAAAGTCAGAATTGTGTCTCCATTTGAAATTGGCAAGAGCTCCAAGGGCTCTGGTGCAGAGGAACCGGACTTCCTCTCGTGTTGCTTTTAAACTAAAAACAATCTGCTTTGCAGATTCCAGTTTTCTTCACAAACTAGAACACAACCCTTTTCCTCTCTAATGTCATCTTCCTTACCAGATTACTTTCGTAACACTATGTTTGAAGCAGACAGAAAATGAAGTTGTGTTTTCTTCCAAACATGCTATTCCATAGTAAATTGGATCCCTGGCAAGCTTTTTAACACCAGAGGAAGGATTGTAAGCAGTGTTGTTGATATACTTACACTATTGAGCCTTTAGTGTGTTTTGGGTTTGGGCTAATAAAAGCCTTTCCTAGCGATGATAATAATTTGCTGCCTTATTAAAGTTAAACTGCATAGGATAAAATTTCTAGCTAAAGGTACTTCATTCGATTTTGAATTACACTTAAAAATTCTAGTAGTGCATGTAAATGCTGAGTAAGTTGATTCTGTTCAGTTTAGTGAGTCAAATGCAGAGAAAATTAAGGCATTTCCTCCTCTGAGAATAGTCACTTCCAGAGGCATAAATCCTCTCTCTGTTCCCCATACACACTTTTGACTCTTACTTAGTCCCATAAGCTTTTGTGACCATTTAAAAGGGTTTTTTTCTATATTAAAAAATGTAATTGCTAGTTGTTTCGTAGATTTGAGATAAATTAAGAAGAGAGGAATGTCTCTTCTGTTCCAGAACATGTGCTTTGATTTCAGATTCTGTTCTGTGACCCTGGCTACAGGACAGGAATAGAATGTTGTATATTATTTGTCTGAAACTTTTATTTAAGGATATAAAAATGAGATTATACTTAGATAACAGCTTTTCCATCTCTGGCAGCCCATAGAGTACAGTATCAGTCAGGAGTAAACTTGGACTATGAATTTTTGTAAACACCCAGCATATAAAAGCCATAAGTGGAGCATTACCTCATGAGTGAGGTTTCCACCGTGAGCACTGTAACATGTCACTGCAAATGTTAAATGAACAAACTCCAGACCACTTCAAACTGAGGGAAGCTGATTCACAGGAGGAAAAGCCTTTGGAAATGCTGAAAACCAGCTATCTAGGCTCTCCTACATAGGAACAACATCTATTTCTGTTTGGTTTGTTTTTTTTCTTGTAGTCACGCCTGACGCACACTGCTCTTTCTGGGAACATGCATTTTCGGCATCAAGAACTGGAAGCTCTGCTGTTTCCAAAACAGCTAGATAAGCATCTAAAGAGGCTAGTTCTGTTCCACAGTCAAGAGAAATAATAAACTTTGTAAACCAATAGAAAATATTACATATTCTAAATACTCCAGTGTTAAATACCAGTTTTATCTTATTGTGAAATTTTTCATGAATGCTAAATTTTATTTGTAAGGAATGAGGAAATTTATGAAGAACATAACTGTTACACTTTAGTAATACGTAGTTGTCTTACCTTGAAGTGTCCTTGATGGTGCATTGACGTGAGCATTGCATCTCATCCTTTCTCTTACAGTCTAATTAAGTAGGAGATTGAAGGCATAAGGTATAATTTGAGTAGCTAAGTTTGGCTTCTAACCGAATACAACTGGTATGGAGGTACCTTTGCATGTTGAGCATGTCAGTCTGTTATATACAGTATATTTAAGAGATGATAAATATTTATTTAACATGAGTTTGGGATGATCTTGCAATGGATCAAAGTCTTACACAGCCACATGCAAATGCTAGTAACTCTAAAAACATTCTAGCACCTCTTCTTTATATTTCAAGAGAAAATCTTTGTAGGAGAATTTTGCAAGGGACATTTAACTCGGTTTCAGTCTGTAAAAACTGATTAAAACCTTAGACTTATGGGGAAGACCTTTAAAATATAACTAGGTTAAACATCAGTTAAAGCTTTCTGCAGTAGACCTCTTGGAGCCTTATCTCTGCAGTTACACACAGCCATCTTTTATTACACTGGTCATGGGACCAATGAGGCTTCACTGCCTCTATAAACATGCTTTTGTTCTGGAAACTCTTCTCTTACCTCAATACCCCAAATCCACTTCATGTTCTCTTGGGCAATGTGTGCCATGGGTAGCCCTGACTTCGTGTTTCTACTGATATTCATCTATCAAGAGTGACAAAGGGCTTCTTGTTCTGCCTTGAGTCAGAAGAATGGACCATATGCAATATGAAAGTCTCTTCCTTGTCTTTCTGGGTTTCATTGGTAATTAAATTGCATTAAGCTTCTGTTCATAATTTTATTCAGAATATGTTTAAATACGAAAGGGAGGAGGTAGTGTCACATAAAAGTTAAGCTCCTTTTTGGCAGCTTTGTCTCCTGTCTGTCCAGTGTAGTTTGGAAGCTTAATCTTCTCCTGTATTGTAATTGCTCTCCCTTGTATGGGTTGTGCTGCACCTCTGTCTGAATTCATAGCCTGTGCTTCTTAGGGGCAGTAGGGTGGAAGTTCTAAAGATTCCTCCTTTCTGCAAGGCAAAAAACATCCCAAATTCTAATATGCTCTTTTTTCTGTTTTACTGTAGGTCTAATCAACACTGAAAATCAGTGTCTAATCAACTGTCTAATCAACACTCAGTCATCACTGTGAGACCCCTTGTAAGTACACCTCTGTGTGTGTGTGTGTGTGTGTGTGTGAGGTTTTGCATGAGCATGTTAAAGGAAAAAGCCACAGTTGTCTTTTTGGGACTCGCTAAGTTTTCCCAGTTGATGTCTCTTAAGAATTACAACTGATTTTTGTCAGGATAGAAATGTGATTCTCTTTTAAATTACTACAAATATATACAAATTAGCTGAATTTTCTGTTTTTAGAAACACTTTTAAAAGTACTACAAATTAAGTTGAAATTCCAAAATGAAAGAAATGCAACCTTCCTCTCCTCCCTTCCTAAATTAGCCAGTTCTTGATTATTTGCCTGTAGTGTTTCACAGTAACACCACTTCTGAACAAGCTCCTATGCAGCCCAAAGAAAAGCTGTGGCACTGTCTCATTGTGTTAAATAGTTTGCAGTACTCCAACAATTCTGCTTTTTATCCAAGTCAGTGAGCCTGGTCATATGTGCATTGTTGGAGGGTGAGGAGCAGCCAGAGTTCCCCCTGGGGTTTATTTGAACTTGTTGCATTATGTGTAACCATGGGAGTGTCCTGACATTTCCTTACCATGTCTTAGAGCCATGGCTGGCTTGTCTTTGAAATACAGACTCAGCTGCTGGTTTTGGAGCACTGAATTAACTGGGATGAAAGTATCATACAAGATTTGTGTTATAAACCAATAATCCTTCATTTTGGAGAACTGGAGCTTTGGGAAGTACACTGATCTCTTTTCTGCTGAGGTTGATGGTAAGGCTCACCAGAGCAGAATAAACATGTACATTTTGAAAAGAATGCAGCATTCATTTTTTTATAAAAAGAAATGTTCAGAATACTTTCCATCCATACATGTCTGAGCTTAGTTTAGCTTAGTTTAATATACGGTCATTCAATAGTCATTTTATTCTGTAACTGTAATTACAAAATTAATGTGGTGGTCATGTTGTTTTAAATATCTGCAGATCTCTCAATCTTACATTACCTTAAAGCTGTTGATATTGGCTACAACACAACTGCTTATATTGAAATTCTCATTAAATAACCACCTGTTAACTGACTTCTTTCTGCTGTAAGTAGCAGTTGTCTTGTTTAACCTGAAATGTTAATTGTAGCCTCCCTCATCACCTGAGGGTGGCAAATATATTAATAAAGGTGTATTTTGAGGTGTGCCTAAGTTCTTTTAATTCTTGATGGAGCCCTGAGAATTTCCCTATTCTCATCCATTCTGTTTATCAGATGGTGTCCATGACAGCCCAGGCTCTGATGGTGGGTATCAGTGTCCTGGCTCCCTGCCTGTCTGAGGTTCTGCCCTTGCTTGGTGCACCTGTGCCTTCTGTTTTCCCCACTGTGCAGCGTGGGTGATGTGTTAGCAGGCTGTGTTTGCACAGCAGCCAGGTGAAGATAACCACCCCTCTCTCACATGCCAGGGCTGACTGGTCCCAGGGCAGTGGGCTGGCCATGACTGCGGTTTGCTGTGATGGTTTTGTATTTATCCCACTCACCACCAGTCCTTATTTAGGCCCAGTTCTCCTTAATGAGGAAAGATTCCTGACATGCAGACAAAATCTTGCCAAATTGTACTTTATTTTAAATTGAGTTAAATTGGTCAGATTTTATTCTGTTTTCCATACTTGGAGTTTGAAATGCATGTATTGAGTACTTTTTGAAATTGGAAGAGCAAATCTGCATGATCCCTTTCCAAGAGTCTGACATTCAGAGTTGAAAAATAGAAGAAGAAAAATGCAGTTGCTTGAGCAAAGTTAATAAAGCAGTTTTGGAATATGATATAGTTTTAATATTACAGCACGTAGACTTTTGAGTCTACATACTGTTTTTGAGTATATCGAGATACATTTTAATCTGAAGTTGATAGAATATTCTGAAAAGCAGTAAAGCAATCTGCTCTACCTTTTCTCTGTAGTACAAATATTTAGTGGGAAAACAAGTGTTGACCTTTCCCATAATTACACAATTGTGTCATTACTCAAGTAGCTTAAACACAATATTATGTTGTGAAGGACAGACTTCATCTCAACAGCCCTGAACTATTCAAACAGAAATTGTGGGGAAAAGTCTGTGAGAAGTAAATATTTGTGAATGCAAGAAACAAGTATGGAAAAGATTCATCCTCTTTCATCCCCAGGGCAGTTCACTGCTCTATTGTGCAGTGATGCTTTTGAAGTGAGCTCTTAGAAGGACTAAAACTAATTAACTGACTATAATATTACTAATTTAATTATTTTTTCTTTCTTTTTCCTGCTCTCTGCTTGGCACTGGTTTTCGCCCGTAGATGTCCACTGTTGGCTCTCAAAGGTTACTAAAATTTTGCAGCTGCTCTGAATCAGCACTACCTAAGCTTCACCTACTATTGCTTCTCCCTGCACCACTCTGCACTGCTGCCTTGCTCTTGCCTGCTTCAGAACTCCATAAGAGAGTTTCTCTTTTAAATACCCACAATGAAATTTAGGCTAGAAATGTGTGCCATTCTCTTGCTGCCTGTGTACTTGTTAATCTGGTTGTACAGTATGCTGGTATTTATTCCCTGGTATTTTCTTACCAATGCCAAGAAGAAAAAGGCTATGGCAAAGCGGTTAAAAGCTAAACCCATCTCGGACAAGCCGGGGAGCCCCTACCGCTCTGTCACTCACCTGGACTCACTAGCCAACATAAACATCCCTGGAGCAGACACGCTGGACAAGCTCTTTGACCATGCTTTAGCAAAGTTTGGGAAGAAGGACTGTCTTGGAACCAGGGAAATTCTGAGTGAAGAAAATGAAATGCAACCAAACGGAAAAGTATTCAAAAAGGTAAAACGTACATTTTTTTACTTAATTCTGACTTGGGTTTGAGCTGCTTTGTATCTTGCCTCAACAATGCATGTCCCTTTAGAGCTCTTCCTCAGTCATCATCTAATAAACCATTAATTTTATGGTAGTTGAGGAATAACAGAATATGCAGGATGCACTGTTTATTCTACTTCAAGTAAAATGAAAGTAATTTCTTAATGAATGGCAGACTATGTACTCATTGTGTTATGCACCAACTCACATCAGCTGTTAGAGCTATACCAGAAGATTCTTGTCATGAAAATTCATTGTTTTTTTCCTCTCAAGTTAATTCTAGGAACTTACAGATGGTTATCCTACGAAGAAGTAAATGAGAAAATTACTCGCCTGGGGAACGGACTGACTGCCCTGGGGCTGACCCCGAAAAGCACCGTAGTCATATTCTGTGAGACCCGAGCTGAGTGGATGATTGTAGCTCTCACCTGCTTCAAGTACAACTTTCCTCGTGAGTGCTCAACTTGGTTACTTCTAATGGATTTTAGAACCATTTCTCAGCACAGATCTGGCTGTTCAATATTTTGAATCTGCCAGTCTTGTCATTGGAGGTGTAAGAATTTCATAAACTTTCTCTGCTGATGGTCTGATTCTTTGAAGTTTTCAGTCTATCCTAGGTATTGTGGATGTCCCTAAAATTAACTCGCTCATACTTATGAAACTGTTTTTTATTATTTTATTGTACTGTGTTCTAGATGTTAAAATGACAAAATAGTATACTTACCATTCAGGTTGTTTTAAATATTCTGAAGATGTCAGCAGTTGCATTTAAGATGTCATTTGTATTTCTCCCCCAAAAATGTAGGATTTTTTTACAGTATTTTCTGTCTGTATCCTAAATTATACATCCAAAAGATTAAATGGTTATCAGAAGAGAAGAATGGTGAACAAAATCATATGATAGTCTGTGGGTAGTCTGTTTTGGTGACACTTGTAAGCTGCTCAAATTCATTACAATTATATATGGGTTTTCTTTTCTTTTTTTTATTTTTATTCAAGCTGTCAGAAATCTCTAATGGGAGTTAAACTTGGTGAGCTGCAGTGGTTACTGAGCACTCCAGTGCCCATTTTGCACACAACACACTGTGAACCACAGCCCATTTTTTTTTGCTTGCACTGGGCTGTCTGTTTTTCTCCCAGCAGCAGTAGTAGCTGCCTGTGTGAGGAGCAGCTCGTACAGCAGAGTGTGCAGAGAGGCTATTCAGGGGCAGTGGTGGAAGAGATGAACTTCCTACTGAAGTGGGAGACTATGGTTAACTTGGCCTGGATCCCTATACTTTGAAAGGCAGTAAGAAATAACTGTATAATGTTACTCTTTTTCCTCTTCTGTGTGAATCCTATCTCACAGCACTGTTAAATTCCTTTAATGGTCTTTGGAGGTTACAGTTTGAGAGGCAAATGATACTAAAGAAGGGTTTTTTTCAGGAGAGAGATAATGGGGAGAGGTGAACTCTATTGTGCCTGGGAGGCACTTAATGGCATTCCTGTAGCCAGTCTGGGTTAAAATAATCTGGCAGTGTGAAAAACAGTCTGATTCCTTAGTCTGATTCTCTGCCTTGCTGCCATCACTAATTCCATGGAAGCAAGGAGAGTAGCTGACAGTGTGTAAAGAGCTGCCTGTAGCTGTGCCCAGCTTTAAGCTGGTGCCCTGTGATGTCTGAGTGTTACCTGTCCCCCTGAGTTGTGGTTGCAGAGAGCTCAGGGGCAGAACACCTGCTCTTAGTTGCTTACTCTGGGATTGCTTTGTACATTATTGTTGGGGTTTGGTGCATCTCTTTGTTCTGATAATTTCTGCTGTAGAAAAAGGAGAATTATTTTCGGAGGATATAGATGACCATTACAGGTTCCTTCCAACTGCCTGACCACTTCAGGGCTGACTAAAAGTTACAGCCTGTTACCTAGAGCATTGTTCAAAGGCCTCCTAAACAGTGACAGTCTTGGGGCATCAACCATCTGTCTAGGAACCCTGTTCCAGTATTTGACCATGCTCTTGGTGAAGACATGCTTCTTGCCCAGCTGTCCTCCTTGTTCCAGAGGTCTCCTGTGCCATAAAATTTCTGATGTGGAAAAATCAAAAGCTGTTTCATTTCCAAATTAGGAAATTCCTAATTGAGTGCTTTCCAGTAAGCTAAGGCAAGAGCTTTTGCATTCAGTTTTACTTTTACCCTTCTTTCATGTCCTCTCCCATCCCTGTGACAGTTGTCACTCTCTATGCCACCCTGGGGGAAGAGGCAGTGACCTATGGTCTCAACGAGTGTGGAGCATCATATCTGGTCACGAGTGTGGAACTCCTTGAGAGCAAACTTAAGGTAATTTAGTCTCATCTTCACCTGCTATAAGCAACCCTATAATTCAGTCAGTACACTACTAAAAATTTCATTTATTTTCTGTAGACTGCACTGCTGCAAGTCTCCTGTCTGAAACATATCATTTATGTGGACAAGAAGACGGTCAATAAATCAGAATACCCTGAAAATGTGGAGATTCATAGTATGCAGGCAGTAGAAGAGCTGGGAGCCAAACCAGAAAACTGTAAGTGAATCACTTCAAGAGGACTGACTAATCAAGCAGTGTTAGCACCTGGGTTAAGAGGGATGTGTAGCAGAAAACCCCCCACCCAGCAAGGGGTGGCCTTTGTCACCAACAAAGGCAGTGGCAGGTTGCCCATTCATCCTCCAGCTCGCTTTAAATAAACAAAAAAATTGTTTTGTATCTTTTCTTCATGTGTCATATATGTCAGGATAAAACTTTCTTTTTAACTTGTAAACCGTAACCAGAATAATTTAATACTTCATCTTTGCTGTAGGAAATGAAATAGAAACCAGTTTAATATTTCATTTTCTGCTACTCTTACCTTTTATTTATCTTACTGTCACTATTTTTTCGAAGAAAAGAGGAGAAAGCACTTAAAGCTTTTTTGGTTTTTTGCTTGAAAATGTCCATTATCTTAACCAAGCTGTAGCTAAAAAGCACTTAAGGCTAGAGGAATAACAGTTACATTCCTTGCTCCATTGGGCAGCCAGAGTGACTGTAAACATCTGCTTTAAGGAAGGAAAACCCAACCCTGATGATCAGTTCTCCTTACATCAGCAGTCTGTAATTAACCACGTCTCTCTCTGGAATAAAGCAGCAGATAAACTGGCAAAGGAGCTTTGGGAAACACACAGTCATCACAGCTGCTTATCTCTGATGAGCCTGAAGTGCTGATACAGACCTGCAGTGACCCTAAGGAGTGTTTTTTCTTGGGCTTAGTCTCTGAAAAGCCTGCTTCCTTGCAGACACTGTGAAAGCCATGAAGGCTGATGATTGTCATCCTAAGAATAAAGAGGACTAAAACAAAAATCAGAAGTCAAGTGTTCTAAGCTTACTGCTTTTCTACTAAACCTGCAGGCTATCTGAGGATGGTTTATTTAAAATTTAAAGAAAAATATCAGGAGAGGGAGTTAAAAGGAATCTTACCTCTACCACCTTGGCTTTGAAAGACTGATGAACAGAAAAGCTGACTTGCAGCTTTTTGGGGTGTTGGGTTTTTGTTCTGTTTTTTACTCAACTTGCTGTTTATCATCAGTACTGTATTTCCTCCCTTTGCTGCCTTTGACAGTTTTATCTGGTCCTCAAAAGGCTCCTTCTCTGAAACTTTCAGTCAGCTATAAACCACAATGATAAAAGTGTCACCCAGATTGTGTAGATGCTCAAATACTCATCATTTCTTTCAAAATTGGCCTTCTCTCTCTTCCTCTTGAAAGCAGATGATTACTCTCTCCAGCACTGACCATGCAACAGCTTGCTAGTGCTGGCCTTCCATGAAGCACCCGTTTCACACTGATTACAGACATTTTCATATTGATTAATTACAGAAGTAATTTAGAAAGTAGATAAGAATAAATAACAGTTTTTCTCCTGAATTTTGTAGCAAGCATTCTGCCAAGCAGACCTGTTCCTGCAGACTTGGCTTTAGTAATGTACACCAGTGGCTCTACTGGGAGACCCAAAGGAGTGATGATGATGCATAAAAACTTAATAGCTGGAATGACAGGACAGTGTGAGAGAATACCTGGATTGGGGTAAGAAAAACTTTGTTGTCTTGTGCACAGAGAGCTAAAACAACCTCCAGAAGTGTCACATTTATAGTCTGCTGCTGGCATTGTGTTATCAAGTTTCTTCATGTTATTGTGAGGCCACTACTTTTTAATTTATAAGGAATATGTCTTGTGTGTGTTAACTTCCCTTGTTTGAAAAATATGCCCTTATAGCTGTTTTCTCACATGCTGCTGCTTTTTTTTTAATTTTTATTACCCTTAGCTCTAAGTCTGTGATGGATTTTTGCACTTTTGAGTATCAGAGGATGCCACTAGATAAGAGATTCCTCCTCTAGTGCAACTTGGGGAATGGTTTTAGACATTTTCAGGCACCTGGAATCAGTTTAGGAAGCTTTGTCAGAGCCTGGCACTTAGGTGACCTGGAGACAGCACCTGGGTGCACATGCTGCAGAATCTGCTAAAGTACAGTTCAGTGAAGGAGCAGAAAAGTAATAAATTATGCATTGACAACAGTAAAACCAAGTGCAGAGTCCTTCACATCAGTGTTTTGAGGAAGTTTTTCATGGAAGTGTGTGTGTCTCTGCATTCACAAAAGGTTTGATAGCTGAAATGAGCCCTGATGCCAGACTGCTGTTGTGAGAGGATATAAACCCAGTTCTGGGTGCTGAAAGCTGCTGTTCAGTGACAGCTCTGCAGTTCAGTGACAGCTCTAAGGTTCTTGCTGAGAAATCTCTGAGCTATTACTTTCTGAAACCAGCCTCAGTACTTCAGTAATCAGCTCTCTTTCTAGTAATGTATCCTAGAAGAAGATGACTGACAGGGCTTTGTAAATCATTGGTCATTATTTTAAAGTGTAGTTATTACATTCTTAATTTCGTAACCGAAATGAAACCTCCCACAAGGAGAGGAAATAGCAGTAAAGGACTTAGGAATCAGAGTATCCTAGAAAACAAGGCAAATCCTGTAATTTGTACTGATTTCAGTAAGGGCAGATTTCCCCCATTTTTTTATATACTGTGGCTGAAATCACACCCATCTTGTGTGCAGGAGAATAAGCTCACCTGGGATCCAGGTCAATCAAAAAGTAATAACTAAGCACACAATAAAATGGTTAAATGGTATTTTCAGTCTACTTCTGACTTATGGTTAATTATTTTTTCTTTCTCAGACCCAAGGATACTTATATTGGTTATTTGCCTCTGGCCCATGTGTTAGAACTGACAGCAGAAGTTTCCTGCATCACTTATGGCTGCAGGATTGGTTACTCCTCTCCTCTCACTCTCTCAGATCAGGTGAGGGCTAGCAGAGCAAGGTGGGGAGCAAACTTCACCTTTTGCAGCCTGTTCTCTCCTTGCTCAGCTTCCTCCTTCAGTAAAGAAATGCTGATGTATATGGTACACTTCAGAAATGTGAATCTTTTTCAGAAAATGATGCAAATTAACATTCCTGGTGAACAACAGTGGTGGGTTGTGCCATATAAATTTTATCAAAACTTTTGCTTTTATGATACTTAGGAAATCTAAAAGCAATCCTAATAAATGCCTATAGTGTTATCCACTGGATAACAGGGTATGAACAGCTCTTAATAGATCAGCTGAACTGTTTAAAGTGATCTTAATTTTTGGTCTCACTTTATCAGTTCTTCATCCAGTTATTGCAGATCTTCTATTTAGTCCTTTGCCTTTTTTCCTTTAGCAATTCAGATAAATAGGAGTAAATTAAGCCAGAATAGATACCTCTGTATGTTTTGCTTGTAGAGAGATTTGCATCAAGCAAAACAAGCTCCCAAAGGAAGATGGAGGAGAAAGCAAGTGCTAGAGGGAGGAAGTAAGAGAAAGATAAACAAAGTGAACCTGTAAAAGATTGAATATTTTGGTTGAAATAGATGTTAATCATTACCCTTTCCTTAACAATGGGGGCAAAATGACACAGGAACAGGGGAAGATATATGAACAGATTACATGCTGATATGTCTCCTCCTTTTATTAGCCCTTCAGTTTTCAAGCACTGTTTCATTTTCAGCTTCATAAATTGAATTTTTTTCCTTATTACAGTCAAGTAAAATTAAGAAGGGAAGCAAAGGAGACTGTACTGTACTTAAGCCTACACTGATGGCAGCTGTGCCTGTAAGTATGCAGAAGCAGATATATCCAGCAAAAAAACTTCTGTCTTTTTTATGCTAGAAAAATGTATTTACTAACATGTTTTGCTCTCTCAGAGGAAAGAGTGATCAGGAGACTGGAACTCCTCTTGCTTGTGCAGGTTACACTGCTCTGGGCTCCTCACTGCACAAGGCTGTGGTGCTATCCAGAAACTCCACAAATGTTTGTGTCTTTGTGGTGCCAAGGCCCTCCCCACATGTGCTGCCATCACAGGCGCTGCTTTTAGGATCCTGTCACATCTGTGGCTCATAAAACTGGTAGCACTGGGTGGTGCCACATGGTGGTGGGGAGTGAGTAGGAGGATTTAATCTAACTTAGGAATATTGAGTTTTGGTTGGATCTGGTTGTTCTGCAACATCTTAGAATAGCCAAGAGTTTTAAAATCAAATAAGTCACTTGCATTCTTTTGTTTTATGAAATCATAAGCACATAAAGAGGCTTGGTCGTCTTCTTCATTATTAACAGAGTGACAATAAGTATGTCTGAGAACTCCCAACCTTTTGGAAAATACCCATGTAAATTTACTACATGGAGGGAAAGCACATAAATACTTTAAAACGTTGTGCTCCAAAACAATCTCGAAGGAGCCAATGTTTAAATTTCTATTAAATACTTCTCCAGCCTGAACAATGTTTTAGGTTCCGTGTATTTGGGTGACCATAAGCTTATTATTTTAATGGAAATTAATCTCTGGTCTGTGACAGAATTGTGGTGGATTTTTGTCAGATAATTAGAATTACTGCAACCATGTTGCTCTGAAAGTTGAAGAGCTCTCTTGGAAAAGGAAATGGTGCAATGAGTTCTTAGTTCACTCCCTTGCACTTAACAATTGCTGTGGATAAAGTGCAGCATCTGCCCTCCCAAGCAGGACACACCGTGAGGGGAATTACCAACCCTGATTGATTTAGAAAATTTAAAATTCAAGTTTAACTCAGTTTGTCACAGTTTAAGTACAGGTTCAGGTGTAAATTGCTCCAAGCTGCAAGAGTCTGTAAATTGGCTCCTTGATCACATGTTAAAAGCATTGCACTTAAGCACTGCCTAACCCCATGACGCAAAGATTTTCACTCTTGTTATCCATTTTAAAGGAAGGATAATTACGGGGGGGGAGTGTTACTTATGACATGGGATTTAATTTACATGTGCTGGTCTGTCCCATGTGGTAATTTTCCTTTGTTTTAACACTTTGTAGGAAATAATGGACAGAATTTATAAAAATGTCATGAGTAAAGTTCAAGAGATGAACTATATTCAGAGAACTCTGTTCAAGATAGGCTATGACTACAAATTGGAACAGATCAAGAGGGGATATGATGCACCTCTGTGTAACATGTAAGTAGCATTCATGGGCCAAGGGTGTGTTTTGCCTTGGGATCTGTTAGGACAGTCTGAAAGAATGATCCTCTGGGCTATCAAACTCTTCTCATCTGCCATGCAAATAACATCTGAGGAGTAACTGACGTCGTCCAAGTTCTTACTGGAAACAGCTAAGATATTTCATGGTAATGACTAATCTTCCAGACAGCTGCCCAGTTCATTTTCATTGCATTGCTTTTTTTTAAGTGATAAAACTGGAATGTTTGTTAAGCTACAGGAACTCTGCCTCCTCAAGTGTTACACAAGAGGTAATGGGTTTGGATTAGCCCTGCTGTCTACTAAAATCTGGGAGAAGTTAATTTTGAAGGCATTCCAGATAGGAAGGAAGGAAGAAGGTGTTTTCTTAAGAGTGGGCTAAGTGAGTAATTTTTAATGCTTTTTGCCTTCTTTCAAGACTGTTGTTTAAAAAAGTAAAGGCCCTGCTGGGAGGGAATGTCCGAATGATGCTTTCTGGAGGAGCACCACTCTCACCTCAGACACAAAGATTCATGAACATCTGTTTCTGCTGTCCTGTTGGGCAAGGCTATGGGCTGACAGAAACGTGTGGAGCTGGAACCATTACAGAAGGTAGTTAAAACACCTGTGGAAATACATAACTTCACAAATAGATATGTATGGGTGTTTGGTGATTCTTAATTTTTTTTTAAAGAAGTCAAAATAGAGCTACAATTTTAACAATTTATAATTTTAATTTTAATAACAATTTATAACTTTTAACAATTAAGTATTTACAATACTACAGCTGTAGTTCTGCAGTAAAGTAACTTGAGATAAGATACACCCTATTCATATTTCAAATAACAAAAAAATCTTGTTTTTCTTTCTTGTTTTCTCCCTAAGTTGCTGATTACAGCACTGGCAGAGTTGGAGCTCCTCTTATTTGTTGTGAAATAAAACTGAGAGACTGGCAAGAAGGTGAGAGTAGTAATTGTTCTGATTTCAGAGTAATTAATTTAGCCTCTGCCTAGCTGGTATCTTTGCCTATCTGCTTAGCTAGATGTAGCATATGAAGAAATTGTTCTTTATCTTTGATAATGGCCATCAGTTAGTGTGCTTTAACTTCAAACTGAAGTTTCAAAGTATTTTCTTGGCAGAAGGATATATAAGTTAAAAATAATTGCTTGGGACTGTGTTGTTTTCAGGAGGCTATACTAATAAAGACAAGCCTAATCCTAGAGGAGAAATTATAATTGGTGGACCCAACGTCTCCATGGGATATTTTAAAAATGAAGAGAAGACAACAGAAGAGTTTTCTGTTGATGAGAATGGCCAGAGATGGTTCTGTACAGGAGATATTGGGGAATTTCATCCAGATGGGTGTCTGCAGATCATAGGTGGGTCTCAGTTTTTGATACTTTAATATATTACAAAGTATTGACTAACCATAATTATAAACATGTTATTAATACTGTTGGCTTTGCCTGGGCTAATCTACTTAAGGTTACCTATTTACAGAATCAGCGTAAAACACATTTCCAAAAGTCCTCATAGCTGTGGTAAAATTTTGGAAGTGATGCCATTTCCTGTGTCATTATCATCATCTAAATTTAGCACATGGACTTCAAAGAATAAATACAAGACTAACTTCGGATTAATTACAAAGCTTTAAAATCAGAGTCCTTTCCTACAATCTGTGTGACAAGAAGTGTAGTGCTAGAACACTTTTTACAGAAATCTTTATAAATTTGGCAGCTATTAGCTGCTTTAAAACTTGTCCATTAAGATCTGGCATAGCACAAAATACATAGGTGGTAGGTATGGAAATGAGTCTGTGGAAATGCTCAAGTTTAAATGAAACAAGGTTTTTTCCCCTTCCCCTGACTCCTAGATCGTAAGAAGGACTTGGTAAAGCTACAAGCAGGAGAATATGTATCTCTGGGCAAAGTAGAGGCAGCACTGAAGAACTGCCCATTGATTGACAATATCTGTGCTTATGCCAAAAGGTAAGAGCAGTATTAATTTACAAACTCTGCTTAGAGTAAACATGAAGTACAGGCTCTGATCCACTTCTCTAATCCAACTATAGTTCTCCATGCTTTCCTTCTAATAAACCTCTCCATCAGAGTACAAGTTACAAACATGTCTGAGGAAGCACAGCTTTCCAGATTCCCTAAAAGCTGAAGAAATTACCTGTTTTTCTGTTGGCATTTCTCCTATCCAGATATGCCTCTGTTCCATCCCATCCCTTCCCTAAAAAAGTACGTATCATTATATATGGTTATATTTAACGTGTGTTCTGGCTGTCAGAATCCCAGTGAAAAGTTAATCTGGACACTTTGCATCTGATCCAAAGCTTTCCAGTGAGTTTTGGAAGTAGTCCCAATATGTTCTCCTCTCTCCCTACATGAGGGGGAACTGCAGAAAAGTGGTTAAACCCCATGTCTAGCTGGGGAGCTAAACTGAGATGTGCATGAGTGAATGACAGCAAAGCCTCATTCTGATCAAACCTGATGTTGTAAACCAGCTTAGAATATCTTCTTGATAAGCCTTCAGATGTGAAGACTTAATGCACAAGAAGGGTTCTGTATGGTGGAATAACCTGGGCATTTGTGGGGCCAGCAGCAGGTAATTTACACCCTGAAAGTCTTGACTGAAACTTTTTTCCTTCCTTCTCTTGCCACTCTGTGTAGTGACCAGTCCTACGTGATCAGTTTTGTGGTCCCTAACCAGAAGAAGCTGACAGCATTGGCTGAGCAGAAAGGCATCAGTGGAAGCTGGGTGGACATTTGTAACAATCCTACAATGGAAGCAGAAATACTGCGAGAGATTAAAGAAGTGGCAAACAAGAGTAAGTACCACAGCACATCCTGCTGGCCATGGGGGCTTATCCAGCAAAACCTGCCATTATCCTCACTAACTGCTCCTCCTTCCAGTTTCTCTGTATCTGCCAAAACATAATGGTTTATCAAGGCATAGACCACACAAAATTGTTGCATATTATCCCAGGAATTTACATAATACTGGTTGTATTGATTACTATACTACTTGTATTTTTTACAAATTATCTGAAGGTTTTTTCCCAACTAAATTCTGGAGACAAGTGTCTTGTCTAATATGGTTAAAATAAGGCCCAAAAGAGCTGTTAATTGGAAGAAAAGTTGCAAGGCATTTGCTGGCAAGGAAACTGGTTAAGCAAGAGATTTCAAAGCATTTTTTCCCCATACAACTTTGTTCCCTACAACTTTGAATAGCCATGATCCTTGTGGTTGTAGAGGCTTAAAAGCCTGCTACTCCTTGCTGTGGTACTGAAGGATCAAAAGTGTCATCAGTCCTTTACAGGACAAAAAATGAACAAACTCAGTGGGGAAGAAAGTCTCTAAAGCACTTGGCACCTCATGCAAGGAAGCAGTAAAAGCTGCACTTAAGCACATACTAAAGCACTTTCTCTTAAACAGAGAGGAGAATCTGCCTTTTGAAAATGGGATAACAAGAAGGAAAGGCACTATTAAGTCTTACCTTGAAAAAAATAAATCAATCCATATGTTTAAGGCTTAGGTTTAAACACTTTAATTCCTGGAGATTTTTATCATGAATTGGGCAAATTACTATTCATATAGCTTTGTGTACTTAAACCTTTTGCTTAGGCATTCTTTCTGCCTTCTAGATGGTAATCTACTATTGAGATACAACTAATTTATGTGAAACTTTTTTCAAACTATTTTAAAGAGGTAGTTCTACGTTTTTAGCAGAGCATGATACACCTTCATCATGAGCAGGCACACATCTGAGTGAGAGGCAGCAGCACATCCTGATAGCAGCTGAAGTTACAAAGGCAGAGGAGCTGCTGGCTCCCACTTGTGCCGCCCCCCAGAGAATGTGCTGGAATTCAGCTCCAAGTCCATGGCTGTGGATCCCATTCCCAGCCTCCCTGCAGGAGCTGGTAGCGAACGCCATGTGGTACTGGGCACATGCAGCAGCTGCCTGTGCTGTTCCTGCTGCTCCTGCCCTTTCTCCTCCCTTGCTCCCCCCTCTTGGGCTATTACCTATGCAAGAGAGAGAAGCAGCCTTGGTTGCAGTGAGGCTGTGCATGTGCCAAGCCACTGCTTCCAGCTGAAGGGAAAGTAAGTGGCTAATGTAACAAAAATACAAAGAAGTCCCTTTGTTTTGAACTCTAAACAGACTTTTAGGAATGAAAAAGATAGGAAAGAAACATTCAACTAGGGAAAGTGTACAAGTACTTCATTATAATATAACTATAAAGCATGTCCAGCTAGTCTGAGTTAACTAGTTATTCCATTCCTATAATGAAGATACAACTGTAGATTTCAGTGTATGTTTTTGTGGCAGTAGTCTCAGAGCTTCAGGCTACTCAGTCATTTGTTTCAAGCTTTAGATTTTGCGTTGTCACATCCAAGCTCTGAACACACAGTGTATAAGAGTATTTGCACACTAACCAGCACTAAGTGTTGGGACAGGATGAAATTTGCCTATGACTCTTGTGTAAGGTTATTTCATTAAGTAGGACAGCATATTATACAAGCTACAGGGTGCTGACCAGATTTTTAGGGAACATGAATTAGTATTTCATTTGGCTTTGTAATCACATGCTTTTCTTTGTTCTTGTCCCCTCAGTGAAATTAGAAAGATTTGAAATCCCCATCAAGGTCAGGTTAAGTCCTGAGCCGTGGACCCCTGAGACTGGGCTGGTAACGGACGCCTTCAAGCTGAAAAGGAAAGAACTGAAAAACCATTACCTCAACGACATTGAAAGAATGTATGGAGGCAAATAAACAGCTCTGCTGACCTGGCAGCTGTGCAGGTGGCTCCTTCTCATGCCTCAGTTCTGGATGTCTGTGTGTACTGTAGATATCACACATTCAAAAAATACACCAAATGGACAACTGTTCTATAATCTCTATCAAGTAAAACAGAGAATATCTTAGACTCCAAATTCTTAATTGTTAGCAGATTAGACACTGATGGTCTTCATAGAGTTTTGTGTGATCATCTCCAGTTTTGAGACAGACATCATTATGTGAAGCAGTGTGACCAGGTAATTTTATTGTTTCTCTAGCATATTCAGACTGCTTACAACTTCTCTTTAACTCATGCTGAAGTCTGGCCTATATTTCAAAGAGGAAAAAAGAATGCAATTCTGATGATTCTTCTGTCATCATAAGACATTTGTAATAAGATATTTTCCTCTAGCAAGGAGGGAAAAGGAGTATCCAATGTCTACCCTTCTCCATTTAAAAACAAACCCAAGACAACAGCAGTAGTCAAGAACTTGCTAGAGATCACTAATAATGCACTGCTTGAAAATGGATGGATTCTTCTGCACATCAATATCCTGAATATTTACAGTGCCTACAAAAGAATAGACAGTACACTTACTGAAATAAAGGTGAACTGAAAAGCTTTCCAAAAACAAGTTATAAGAAATTTCAGTCAAGAGCATTGAATTAACTATTTCAACTTCCAACTCACCAAACAGGTTTTTAATTGCCACTGCATTTTAATTCAAGCAGAGCTTTCCACTGGACACAGAGTGTAAAAGAAAACAAAGACTTACACAGCTCTGGGGGTGCTGATGAGAAATCAGTGCCTAAATGCAGAACTTGCATCTGGACTGGCAAACAGCTGTGAAACTGATGGGCAGTGGTCTCTAAACAGACTTGAAACTCAGGGGAGTTCTGGTGGGTTTTTTTGAGAGGTGGTTGATGTTTTTAAGGCAATGATTCTCTAGACCTTCACATACCTGTGAATACTGGTACAGGTTACCTGGGTGTAACTTAGAGGACCAGGTTTTAAATGTCTGCATTCCTTTATGGAAGGTATTTCTGTTCACCTTTTAACTGTGGTAAGCATGATAAGGCAACCAGAAACCAACAGGAGTTTCCCTGTCTAGTCTTGTTTTACTTACAGAAAGATAGTCTATGGCCAGGAATCTTTGTTTCCTGGAAACTTGTAAAAAGGGACAAATCACTCTACAGAAATTCATTATAAAAATATTCTCTTATTAACTGGAAGTCATAGATGTGAAGGAGGAAGATATAATTTAATAATAGTTCATCATTTTGTGTGCCGAATCCTGTACTGTGTCTTCTTTTGAATTGTAACTGAGCTCCTGCATCCCTGTCAGCTCTTCACACTTGAACCATAAGTGCTGTAAAAAGTGGAGGCTCTTGATACTGTTCTACTTTGCACTTTCTTAATTGTTTTATATATGTTGCTTACATTTTGTACAGCTGTGGCCCTCAACTGCTCTATATTGCAAATTCATTTGAAAGTATTTATAGATTTCTATTCATAACATTTGTGTTGTGTATATGATGGTTAAAAAAACTATTTGGTATTGTCACTGTACAGAAAGTAAAAGATTTTGTACATTGCTTCTCTTGAACACACGAACTTGCAATTTCAAGGCAAGTTTTTCTTTTTCTGCATGTAGATGTATTTTTATTCTCCAGTTAAAATAGACTTTGGCAAAAATAAACGATGGCTCTGCACTCCTCAAGTAAAGCATCCCTTCTCCTGGGGACCAACTTCAAACTTCACCATGCATAGTTTTCTCTGGCTAGTGCAGAACACTGCCTGCTGACCTTCCAAGAACCCTGAAGGGAAAGAAAGAAAATCTGGTATATAAAGGTGATGGCATCCAGTTGTGCATGGAACTACAAGAGTCACTAAAAGGAACCAGGAAATAGCTTTTCTAAAAAAAATTTTTTTTAAGATACACACAGTTGTTTTGTGACAACAGGGAAAATATCCCATATCAGTAGCAACTTTTAAAATTACTTTGTCCTGGAGCCATGGTACCAATTTTTCCATGTTTTAAAACTGGTCTGTATTCAGTAGCCTTTAGTCAGCCTATTAGCATCACAAAAGTGAAATACATGTAAGAAAGATACTTCCACTTGAGTCTGTCAGCAGGTTCTAAGACTATTTTTTTTAAGCCATGAATGTATTTATATGAAATGTATTTTATCTTCTGTGTCTTGGTTGACTGAGGATTGCTATTTTCAAAATATATGTACACACATAACACAATGTTAACATTTCAAAAGTGGAATACAACTTAAATGGTTCAACAAGTTTGTGTTTTGAGAGGATCTTTATATTGTTCCTGTTCTGTGCCTCGCATTCTGTCTTAAACTGAGTCTATCTTACAAAGCAGCAGCAATGAGTCCATACTTCAGGTAATGAAAACCAAGCCTCCAGCAGGCCTGGTTTTTCTTGTAAGGAATGAACTAGAGGTGGATGTACTGCAGAAGACAATTTGCTACATCATCAGCTTTTCAAGCACCTTTGGGGAAGGATTACATCAGGCTGCCTTCAATTATGGGGATTGTTTGCAAATACCTTGCAGTTGGGCAAGAACTTTATCCTTCATTTTAATGAATTCTAAATCCTTTTTGTGACAGAGCTTGTAGAGAAGAAACAGAACAAGCAAGAATGTTTAATTTTTGCCATTACAAAGAAACTAGGATGCAGATGAAGAGATGGTAAATGACTTCAGAATCATTATGTGATAGTTACAGATGCTGTTTATCTTGTGCTGGGCTGAAAGGACGTACACCATGGGACTGAAATGTGAGGCAGAAGTTCATGTACTGCTGAAGGTTCCAGAATACTGAAAGTTCTTCAGAAAGCATGTTAAGAATTTTAAATCATCCTTGTAAGACTGAGGAAACAAGTTCAAAGAGAAACAAAATGCAGTTTGGGCCTATCTGGTGTAAGATTGTATTTAGGCTCTCTACCTCCAAAGACATGTCTAGAGAAAGCCAGAGTACAACTAACACAACAGGGGGGCTGGGAAGCTTCAGCTGTGAAGGAAGATGAGAGTTGTTTAGCTGGCCTGAGGAGGAATGGCATATGCCACTGGGTGATTGACCTGCAACTCCATGCACAGTTACCCTGACAAAGGCCCCAGGGAAGGAGAAAGAACAGGGTCTAAGTTTGCACAAAGTGAAACGGATAATTTGGCATTTTAAAAGAAACATGAGATTTTAAACCAATTCCTTACTAAACACTGAACTAGTTGCCCAAGATCGCTGCCACTGAAAGTCTTCAGAGCCTCAAGAGTCAATGACAGTTCAGCAAAGCTTTTGAGGAACAGCCTTGGCACAGACCCATTGGTGGGGCTGGCAGGGACAGGTCCTGCACATGACACAACAGGAATGCTGCTTGTAACAGGCAGATGTCATTAAGTGGCTTGAAAGGGGAAAAAAAAGGCTAAACAGGGAGAGGAAGGAGTTACTCCCTTAGGAGCAGGTGAGGTGGTGTTTAACTAACCCATACAATCACAGTGCCCTTGACAACACTCAGAGCATAACCTGCAGGGCACTGCCTGCCAGCTCCCCCAGCACAAACTGCAATTTCAGCACACTGGCAGGCTATGAAAGGAACAGAACACCAGTTCACAATGTGGGTCACTCATTTTCATTAGCAAAAAAAAAAAAAAAAAAAAAAAACCATATCTACCACACCTCAGAACAACAGCTTCAAATAACTTTGTATTCTAACAGTAAATTAGTGTTGTTCTGCAATTACATGCAAAACAAGAAACAAATTCTCTTCATGTATTTGGTTTTGTTGGGTTTTTGTTTGTTCATACCTTGGCTTTGTTTGGTTTTGGTTATTTTTGTCTGTGGTAGGATTTCTTTTCAGTCATACTGTGCCTACCCCATGGCTAAGCTCTATTTACATGACAGTAAAGCAATTTCCTTTTTGAAGGGTAAAATTTACACACTCGAAGATTAAAAATAATAAATCTGGTAGGTTTTTTGCATAAGATGGTACAAAGGTAATCTACAAAATGCAATCAGCAAAACTTGCAGTCACTGGCTACATGGAATTTCAAACAATACACAGAGTAAAACTCTGTGTGAACTTACCTGGATTAATAAAACACATTTCCAGTGAACTGAGTGCTGCTGCAAAGTAGATTAGCGATTGCTTTATGATAGGAGTACATCAGCCACGGAGGACCAGGGCTGACTATATTAAATATACATTTGTACTTAGCCTGTTTTCACATAATTTAATTTGAATGAGTTCTGACAGAAACGGGGTAATGTTTGCACTATTGCTTTGCTACTGGGTGCTGTAATGGGTTGAATCTTGCTACACTTTTATTGGGGAGAGACATGTTTTGAAGAAAATGAAACCATTCTAGATTGATAAAGTGTTCTAATGAAGCTGATTATCACAGATAATTATCCAAAATTGCCTTTGGTTGTAAGCATGTAGCCTTGACATTAGACCAGTGCTAATTAATTTAGACAAACGGAGCTGTGGCAGTGTCTGATCCTCACAGACTTCACCTGCACTTTTAAAGCAAAAAATAACTAAAGCACCAAAACAAACAAAAAATGGAACCAAAAATACGCCACAAACTGTTGAGCTTTCCCCTTGTTCTCCCATTTTGAAACACCAATAAGCTGGTTAATGATGAACACTACCAGAGATCCCTAGGTGTTTGTCACACCTGCTTATTCCTGCATTTACCCTCACATGTCTCCAAGTACAGAAGTTTGCCCATCACCTCTATGTTATCTCTGTTATTTCTGAGCATCCAGACCCTGAGCAGGAATGCCCATCACTCCAAGACATGACCTCCTATCAGTTTAAATGCTGAAAGAAGAAGGTGTCATGTAAGTTTTACTTTTTTAAAACACAGAAAAGACACCTCAATTTGAAGCAGTTCTGGACTACTTCTAACAGGTGAATTGAAATTACTTCAGTTCACATGTTGTTCCAGCTCTGGGAGTTGTTTTTAGGATTTTTAATTGTTTTAAACAATGAACCTAAACTTTTCCTACCAGATACAAATCAGTATTATTTATTGTGCTCCCCCAGGAGTGAGCATGAAGAATGGATCACTGTTTTCTACAGGTGCCTGCCCTACTTTACTTTCTGCCTTTGGAGTTGCAGCAAACACAGTCTCCCCCAATGAGCCCATTTCTATGACATTTAATCAGGGTCATTAAACCAGGGCCCCTCTGCCCCCATGTTCAAAACAAAACACCTGCCTCACCCCCCTACACAGCTCATGGAAATTACTTCCCAAAGCCTTTACCTTCATCCCAGAACCTGCCTGCTTCTTATGTAATGGGACAGCTCTCACCTTGGGACTTCTTTTTCCTTGTTATTTTTAAAATCTGGATCTCAGGTCTGAACACTTGCAGTAGCACAAGAACTTTACTGCTGTGAGGAGGGGGAATGCACAGCACCTGACAGTGACTTCTTCAGGAGCTCTGCGAGCAAACACTGCACCTCAACCCGAGTGAATTTCCAACAGCTCAGTTTTAACCTGTGTGCAGCTCATTCTGAATTTACTGGCAAGCAGATTCCTTACTTTGAGAGGAAAGATGCCAAGAAAATTATTCATGCCAACAAAAAACATACCATAGGAAAGCAAACTAAAACCTAGCCCTGTGTGATATCCATCAGACCCTGGGGTTTGGCTCTCTTGAGATTCTAAATTGATATTCAGCCCTTCTAACTGTGGTAAAAACTATGGTCTGTTGTACTTTCTATTTTATTTCCATGTCCAGCCACCAGTACACTTTCGGTAGGTCACCTGTAGACAATGAAAATGCAAGATGTCTGCAATGTACCCAAGCCAAAAACTTCACTTAAGACACATGAATTGTAAGACTCATAAGTGAAAAACACCACCTATTGTGCCCAAACCCCCCATGTCTTCCTGACTAGACAGCAAACTCTCACTCGTGTCCTAGAGAGTGTAAATTCCCCTGTGCTGCAGTTGTGGGGCACAGAGTAACTATCCTGAAACCAGAGGGTCTCTCTGTTGTATTTTACTGATAGAGAAACAAGAAATGATTAATTGAAGCTCTTAGGAAAAATAGATGGAAAAAAATTAAAAAAAAAAAAAGCATGTGTTGTTACAGAAACATTCCATTTATGAGTGTTCCTTCTGAAGCAACTTTAAAAGAGAAATATTATGGAAAATCAACCAATATTTTTTCAATCCTTAACTCAGTATTGCACACTTGCCTAATGCTGTTTATATAGAAAAGCCCAAGTCAATACTATGGCATTTTGCCTTTTCAGATGGGTACTCATTCTGGTCTGCTGGTAAAATACGTCTTTTCCTCCAAAAACAATGAGAGGAAGATGGAATAGATCACAATGACCAGCCCCAGCCATCTCCTGGAAAGGAGCAAAGAAACTGCACCAGATAAAAACTACTCTAAATGCTGGCAAGATTGGGAATCTCTAATACATGCAACTGCCACACTCACCTGTATAAATAATGACAATTGAAATTATTTACCAGATAACCTGGGAGCAGGGAAAACTTCAAGACCCTCAGAGCATTCATAGGATTTAAAAAAACCCTTAACTATGGACAGAGACCGTTGCAAGGGGGGAAAAAACGAAGAAAACTCACCTGTCTGTTGCCTCAGGACCCTTTCCAGCCCAGCCAGACTGGGAACCACTCAGAACTCACCTGATAACATTCAGTTCTTCCCAGGCCTTTCTGATTAAGGAAATGAGCCTCTGTGGCCAATTACCAATTGTTTTAGTGACCCCAGTTAATTCTGCCCCTGGGTATCAGACCAGCACAGCTGTTGCTGCTCAAGCTCCAATTCCCCAGCACCGTTCCCTCCAAACTTTCTCGCTTTTCTCTGCTGTGTGCCCCTCAACAGCAAACCTGCTCTGGGAGCCTGCCCTGGTCCTTTGCTGTTGATCTGCTCTTGTTTCATCAGCTGGGTGCTGGATGATGGTCTCCTGCAGGAGAGGTTTGGATTAGATATTAGGAAGAAATTCATCAGTGTGAGGGTGGTGAGGCCCTGGCACAGGCTGGCTAGGGGAGCTGTGGATGCCCCATCCCTGAAGTGTTCAAGGCCACGTTGGATGGGGTTTGGAGCAATCTTGTCTAGTGGAAGGTGTCCCTGCTCATGGCAAGGGGTTGGGAGATGAGCTTTAAGGTCCCTTCCAACTCAAACCATTCCGTGATTCTGTTACTAGAACCAGCTCCTTCCTGCCTTTATTTCGGCAGACCTGCGTTTTCCCAAGCATGAAATGTCTCGCATCTCTAATTCAGGGAGCCTGCCAGGCGATGTCACTTGGCACCGCTCTGAGCACACGCAGTCTCCGCTCAGGGGTCCCCGCGGTGCCGGTGCCGCAGCGAGGCTGCCCGGGGGTGCTGCGGGGGCGGCTCGCTCTGCATCCGGCTCAACGCGATCGGCCGCGGGCCGGGGCGCTCATCCTGGAATAAAGCTGGAGGCCAAGCACGACCCCGACCACCTGTACACGGAGCGGGACGGGGGCGCGGCAGCCCCCGAGGGGTAGCGGTGGGAGCGGCGGGCAGAGCTCGGCAGCACCAAGGGGCCGTCCTGCGATGGCAGCAGCCCTCCCAGCCGGGCACTGCGGGCAGCGAGCGACGCGGTGGGTGAGAAATGGCTCTGTTCTTGTACAGCGGCCGGGTGTACAGCACCCAGGGCTTGTCAGGCGGCGAGAGCTGTTCTTCAACTCTTTGGATCCGTTTGTACCGCTCTTGAACAATAAATACCTGCACTACATT
The DNA here is from genome assembly GCA_013400635.1 of Hypocryptadius cinnamomeus. Taxonomy (NCBI): domain Eukaryota; kingdom Metazoa; phylum Chordata; class Aves; order Passeriformes; family Zosteropidae; genus Hypocryptadius; species Hypocryptadius cinnamomeus. The sequence goes on along the minus strand of VYZP01016165.1, from coordinate 78,729 downwards.
CTGCGGCCTTTCACTACTTAGAGAGGCCTTAAAAAAAGGAGGGAGAGTGAGTTGTTACATGGGCAGGTGCTAGGTTTTAAACTGAAAGAGGAGAAATTTAGTTTAGCTGTTGGGAAGAAATTCTTTAATGTGTGGTGGGCACTAGAACAGGTTGCCCTGAGATGTTCTGAATGCCCCATTCCTGGAAGTGTTCAAGGATGGGGTCCTGGACAACCTGCCCCATGGCCAGGGTGTTGGAACTAGATGAACTCTGAGGTCCCTTCCAAACAAAACCATTCTATGATTATGCACAGAGACCTCTTTCATCAATCTTTAGATCTTAGTTTAACACCTTTTTCTCTAAAATCGGTTTGCATTACACCTTGTTATCTGACCTCGATGCTGTTGTGGGGGTAGCATTTCATGGAATTAAAAGTAGGTCCATTCTTGCTGTCGGATGCTCCCTGCTGTCGCTTTGGAGGATTGACGGCTGTCACGGGTTGGAAGGGTCGGGTCTCGTTCTGTTCAAGTTTGGCTTACATGGGAGCATTTCTTGAAACAAAAAGAGCTTAGAAAAAAGCACCAGTAGTGTGGCTTTGATGATGCACAGAAACTTCTGAAGACATCAAAAATACCCTTACATGCAGAGATGTGTGATTCCAAGGGCAACATCGTACAAGCAATGACCAAAATTTCCCCCTGTAAGTATGTGGGAATCATTACACATATCCCAAACCTTTTATTTATTCTATCTCAGTGATTAACTTATCTTTTTCTACCTTACCACTGCCCATGAGCAGTACTCTGAGAGGCTGTACAGGCTAATAGCTTAGGAAGTATTCAGCTACCTTAGACATTAATAGGGGAAGGACTGTTACAGTTTTCTGAGTATGAGAGATCTGCACACATTAAAGTTTCAATGCACTGGACATTAAAATGTGTATGCTTGACATACTTTATTTAATATCAGCTACTTGCTAACTGCTTTCCACTGCTTCATCCCATAAACAAATCTGAAGGAAGGTTGTGGCAGTCCCTCCACTGATTTCTTCACCACATTTTTCACTATCTTCATAATCCATTTCTCATACTCACTCAAACTGCAAAGTATGTGCAACACACCGTATTTAGAGCCTAACTAAAAGCAATGTGAAAAAGTTTGCCCTGAGTTACATAGTTCACAAATAAGGAAAGCACAAGATCTCCTGCCACATAACATCTAATTATCTGCTGTTCTATCTGTGCCTTTCAACACCTGATCACAAGGTCTCAGTGAACTGTAATAATTTCTGATATGTTACATCAGTCCATCTGTTCTTACACTTCAACTAGCTGTTTAAAGAAGATAACACCACTGTGCATTAAAACACACCAAAGTACTTGAAATACTCAAGAAGAATTCATAATGTGGTATATAGACCTTGATATATAAGTACTAAGCCTAGCAGCAATTAATTACATTAATTTCTTTTTGTTTTAGTAAGTTCAATACATTGTGTAGTAGTTGGAAAAACCACAAAGATACAAACCCATTGGGGTTTGGGAACTGAAACAGGCTGCAAGAAGACAAAAATCAGCCACTGCAATCCAACACAATTTTGTCATCACCAGTATTCTAAGGCACATGTGTTACTGATGCAGGGCAGAATAGTCACTTAGTGCCTGTAGTCCATTCAGTCACAAAGCGTAGCAAGATAGATTTATTTATATTATTAAACCCAGTCTTCTGAAGGAGTAAGCCCAGCTATCAATGTCCTACCTTTCTGCAGTTAGGAACAAAAAAGAAAAGCTCACTTTTCCAGGAAGACTTTAACATTCTTTTCTTCAGCCCAGTGGCAATTTTGAAAGAGCAGTTTCTGGATCCACTTTCAAGGTATCTGCAAAAACATCTTCTAGTCTGAGCTGATTTATTTTTCCCAGCACTCATAAATCTTTACACTGCATCAGCTGTCAGTGCCTTGCTCAGGATCATTACCAAGAGCAAGTGCCTGCAAAGCCTCACTGAAATCTATGCCCTCAAACACAGCAAGAACTTTCCAATATATTTGGTAGTGTTTCCAGAATACATTTCTAGAACAATATCAGTTTCCATGCAACTGTTGACCTTGCATGAGCATCTTCATCTTTGCACTGTCAGCATTTAAAAGCTGCTGTCTACACTGAGCAAGTGTGCATCAGTAATTTAATGTTCTAAACAGCAACAAAATAGTGAATAAATCACTGTAATTATCACAAAAAAACATTTATCCTTTCAGTGTTTCATTTCTTCTTAAGAGAAACAGCAGAAGCACATGTTCTCAGTGAAAATATTTACAACCCAAGGATCTGGCTCAAATTCTGACTTCATCCAGGTATGTGTTGGAGAACAGTCTAAACTTTAGTAAATCTTAGAGGGATATGTTAACTTGACATAGTTACTTTGGGCAGCTCAACATTTACTGCCTGAGAGTGCTTTTGAAGCAAGGCATTTGCCATAGGGTTATTCCAGACACATTTTACCCTGCCAGTCTGTTCCGCAGTGCCCCAGCACCACTCAGCAACAACCAGAACTCAGATCTACAACACAAGTAGTAAAGATAAGAAAGCCACAAATTATTTCTTGTACTTTTAATATCATAAGAACAAGCTATGAAAATTTCTAGTAATAATAATAAAAGAAAAAAAAGGTAGAGTAACCGGTAGGTTTGGGGTTTTTTTTGGTGTTTTTTTTTTTCTTGTTTGTTTTTTTTGTTTGGTTGTTTTTTGAGTTTTGAAAATTAATCTTACAAGAGGTCTTAAACAATTTCAAAAACTTACAAAATATATTCAAGTGTGGAAAGTTATTTTACTGATAAAACAGCATTTCTTTATAATGTGCTTTTCTCCAGACAGGTTAAGGAAGCACAGGCATATCAGAACAAACCATTCATACCATCAGTACAAATCCCTTTTCTTCAACACAGGCATTTTAAATCAATTGAACTGTAGTATGCCAAACGAACAGAGCAACAGAAAAGCAGTGACTGCTATAGACAGTACAGGGAACATACACAAAAGAGAAGATCTCTCAAGTCTTCAGTTGCTACAATTTCATAGTGGAAGTGCTTAGCTCTTCAGCTGGCTTTGTTTCACTGACTGGTTTTACAGGAGTAATTTGGTCTCGAACAAAAAAATGGAAGCATTAACTCCAGTTCAGTGTCTGGAGCACAAACAGATTCATTTTATAGATGCCCACTGTAAGTTTTGGGTATTGCAGTAGTCAGCAATGGTCACACTAAACCAGCTAGATGGGTTTGTACAGAATTAAATGAAAACATTTGTGTGTTTTCTGCTAATTTCAGCATAGAATATTAACAAGCAGCACAGAGCTAGTAACAAAGAGATTTTTTTGTTTGTGCCATTAGTTACTCCATTGTAAAACCACCACTTGACTCTAATAGCTATATTTTCACTTGGAATAATAAATAAAAATGTTTTGCAAACCAGCATTTTCATTTATAAAGAGCAAGAGCTAATTATGGTAGTACTGAATCACCCAAGTGATCCTCATTGAAGATGATGGAAATAGGCAGGAGTAACTGGCACCTCTCCCCAGCCTGAAGCAATTGTGTTCCAATGAATTTCCCTACGAAACCCCTGGGTATGCATACCAACTCCTACTCTCCTACTCCTTGTACAGATCTTACTAAGTAGGAGTTTTAACTGGGTTTGTCCAGCTAGGCCAGTTAGTTATCTTCCTCAGTCATGTTCCAGGTAGTGGTGGGATTTTTTGTTTGGTCAGTTTTTTTTAATATTAATTGCAAAAGTCAGATTTAAAAGCAGCTTGCATTAAATAGCATGAAAACAATTGAGAATAACCTCTGATTGATTGAAACATTGCCTCATATATTTTGAATCTTCCAGTCTGCCTAGAAAAAGCTTAAAAATTATTATACAAATTCAAACTTGGATAAAAATATCCAATAAGTATTTATTCACAGCACAAGCTTATCAGGTACTGATAAGTGTGTGTTCTGGTGACCGCCTTCAAAGTCCAACAAGCCAATGCCACAGCTGCACCCATTGCTGCATTTTAAAAGGCAAAACCTGTTTTGTGTATGCAAAGCAGATCTGTAACACCACTTACACAATCAACAGCAAGTTAAACAGCCAGTAGAATACACCACGCCAGTGTCACAGCTCAACAATGCTGTACCAGTTACAGGCATGCTTAGGTTTTCTTTTCAATCTTCTAGAGGAAATACAAATATATGAACACCACATATTCTCTTAAGAACAAACAGTAATTAAATAGAATGATCCTTTTTTCACTACATACAGAAATAACAATGTATTTACAATATTTACAGATTTCAAAAATTCTGTTCTTGCACTATTCTGCAGGAATTCAAATTCTTCAGCCTGAAAAATAGGTACACAATAGTTCTAATCATAAACAGCCTCTGAACAGAGACAGGTTACTAATTCTAACTTACTGGTGTACAGACTAGAAGGCCTGAAAAGGAAATAAAGCCACTCATTTCAGCTAAACGTCCCATTGTTTGTGGGATTACATCACAAACTACAGATGCTTTATGTTTTACCCAAGTGAGATATTGCTCATTTTCACAGTTTTCTCCATTAAGTCACTGAACAAGTGAGCTGCAGTTGTAACTGCTTTCAGACTGCTGTTGTCATTGAAACATAGGTTATGGTGAGAGTTACAAGCTCCTCTCCTGTATTTTCAGTTACAAGCAAGTGTATGCTCAGGGATACAGCCACGGCTATACAGCTACATTTTGGGTTTGTTTTTTTTGTTTTACTCAGCTTAAAACAGAAACGCACCAGTTTAAAACAAAGCTGCTGATATTCAGATTTGCTCTTAAGTTCCAAAGTTAAGGTGGACTCTCTTAACTTACAGTCTTGAAAAGTGTTTCAAAGCAGCTGGAAGCTTTAAACTACAAATTTAAAGCAAAACACACACAAAACCCCCAGAGAATCAATAATTAAAGGCAATTTTTAAAAAGAACATGAAAAAATACAGTAAAAATCTGCATGAGAGGAAGATAGTGTTAGCGGTGCAGAGCTGCTGTTCTCAATTGAAAATGATGCAAGCACCTGTTCTGAATAACAGTACTGATGAGAAAAATTGAAGGCTTCACAGTAATGCACACTTTCGGTGCCACTTTTTAACTACAACGTTTCTTAAAAAGACAGAAAGGATTCAAAACTTGCAGACTTAATATGAGAAAAATAATCCAAACCTCATAGCAACAGAATGCAGAACTAAAGCCAACAGAAATCATGTATGTGACCTATTTCTAGGCCATGGTAAGACTTCAAAAGAAAAATAATCAGTTTGAAGTCCTTCACATGTATGTGAAGAGTTATTGGCACAGGAGCTCCGAATCATTCAGCATGCCCTACATATGAATCCATGGAATTAACAACCAAAGTCTGGGAAGCTCAGACTGAAACGAAACCCAAAGATATATGGTCCTTTGGCATCAGAGAAGGTAAACATACCTTTCCAATGGATTGAGAGATTACAAACTTAGGAGCTGTATTTGCTCCTTTCACTAGCAGTAGAAACCACAGCAATCCTTCCCAGCCTCTCACAACTGGGAGTAGGGAGCTTTCAAAATTACATCTTCATGCCACAAGCATCTTCTTCAAAAGAGAGAAGATGAGACTGTAAAAACAGATCTTTTCAAGTTGAAAAAAATTACGTTTGGTCAGAATTGTATATGAACAGGATTCTGTGTTCAAACAGAACAGTTTGAGCACTCAGCAGTGGCAGCACAGCTGCATGTAAGGCATTTTAGGAATGATTCGAATACAGCTCACTGCCTTCAGCACTTGACTAAATTCAACTAACACGAGCAACCTCTCACATTTTATAACTACAGCTGTGGTCACTGGAATCAACCCCGAAACATCTGTAGACCGTCCATAACATCAGATGCAACACAAAGAGCGCGTGCATTCCCTGCGTGGGAACAGTTGCCTGCACAGTGGACTTGGTGGTGCCAAATGAGAGGTCACTGCCCGTGCTAGGCCCTGCTAACTGGCCCAGTCCTGGAAGCGGAAGCAGTCCCCGGCGATCTTCCACACGGTGTTGGTGGGGGTGGCCTGTGCCGTCAGCAGGAAGTTCTGATTGAAGTAGCGCTGCTTATCCCCATCAAATTTGACAGTCCCACTTGTCACCACGAGGACTGTTGTCTGGCCTTGAGTAGCTTGCTCTTCACAAGGAGGTATGAAATGATGAAGAAAACAACTCAAACAAAGACTAGCAGGTAAAGAGGCAGGAAATGCACACAGAAGCTTGGTTCAACTCTGGTTACACTGCGCCAGGCTAACAGCTGGGTACAGGCAGGGAAGTGCAGCTCTGGTGCAGCGTTTCTACACAGACAGCGGTGGCTTCACCAACACGGCTCGGCAATGGCTTTGCCACTTTCATCTCCTGCTCTTCATTTAGAGCACTGACAAACACCTCCATTTGTGCTCAGAGTGAGCTCTCATTACTTGAGATATACACACATAGAGATATTTAGCAACTCGCATACACTTTTCCCCCCCAGTTATTATAAATCATACCTTTTTCACAGCAGAGCAAAGCAGTGTGTTTGACCACAGGCTTTTCCCTTACTTATATTCCCAAAATGTCCATTAGAAGCGATTTATTAACTTCTCAATTATGTAAGCCTTTCTTTAGGAGTTATTAATCAGAAATCTCAAGAACTTAACACCTATTCTAGATGTAAAGAAACCAAAGTACATACAGGTAATAACGATTTGTTCCACACGATACTGCAGGTCAGTACAAGAGGCCACCATAGGGGTCTCCCAAGCACAACATAACCTGGTAAGCCAGACTTTTTCCATACATGAAAATAGATCACGTCTGAATATGATCTAAACAAAAAAAGTCCTTAAAATATTTTCCCAGACATGAAAAACAGTGTTTAATTGCTGTATCTCTTGATTTGTGCTTTCTTTAAGCACAACTTGACATTTCAACCCTTGGTATTTTCTCTAAGCTTATTCCAAAGGAATTATTAAGCCCTATTATAATTGCTCACTTTCAATAGTTATAAAAGAACGAAAAATAACTAAGTAAATTATAATACAACCTTACCGTGAACAGGCTGGCAGTCCAACACATTAACCTGGAATTCACTTGATGGCAACATTTCAAAAAACTTATTTAGTTCTTCTTGCCCAGACACTGCATTTCCATTCCAAACTAATGTTGCTTTGTCCAAATACAGTCTGGTTAAAGCCTGAGTGATTATGAAAATACACATTTAGGAAAAATATGTAAACATATAACAGAAAACATACAAAACTTATACTGTGAATTACTGATTTCTTCTGTTACTTTGACAGATAAAATGCCTTCCTGAAACAGTAGCTCCTTTTAACAACCAGTGCTCCTGACCAAGAATTAAAACTAACAAACACATTTTCCTTTGAGTAGTACAGTGACTCATATCTCAACTATTGATAACATCCCTTTAACAAAGGTATTGACAGAACTGAAGTGGTTGCTAACAAAAGGACAGTGCTACCTTTCTAAAATAAGTTTATCACTGATATTCTTTTTTTTTTTTTTTTTTCTTCTGAGGGGGAAAGTGTCCAGACAACACAGTTTAGGTCAGGAAATTATAAATTCAGGTTAAAAAAAAAAAGTGAACAAGACAAGGAACAGGTGAAACTTGAAAAGGACAGCAGCATACCAGAACTTCCCAAATGTTTCATAAGCTGTCACAGCTGAGTAATTGCCCAACTGTCCTTCAAGGTGTTGACACACCCCTGTGCAAGCTACTCATGTGTGAGGTGATTGTGAAGTGACATGGGACTGCTGGTACTGCTTTCACATACTGAATTGCAACTACAGCACATTTAAAATTCCAAAGACTGGTCTCCAAGGCTCTTCTGGTGAAAATATTTGTTACATGGTACCACATCAGTGTGGTCCAGGAAGACCTGCAGAGCCAAACACAGCTGTACTGCTTCAACTTCAGGCACTCAGAAAAACCCCAGAACCAGAACTGCTAATGAAAGAAGTTTGGGGGGAAAAAAAAAGCTAAATCCTGACTTCAAGGGAAAATAAAGCAAGTTCTGCTGCCCTGTACTGACCACATCCTGTACCTGCAGGACACAGCTGCACACCAACTGAACGAGGGTCACGAGGAGTCTAAGGCACTGCTGAACAGCCCCTTTTATAGCAAGGCTGCACAGCAGCACAAAATCCTCTGCAGGGCTGCCTGAGGAACTGCTGCCCTGCTCCACCACGGCCAGAGCAGCACAGGGTAACCAATGCTCAGGTGCTTTCTGTGTAATGACACTTAGAAATGCAAACAAAATGTGCCAGGACAGTTTTAACTATTGTCAAAACAGCTACATACCCTTCTTCTCTTGTCCATTGTCTCATAGTAAATGTTGACAAACTCATCTGCAGCTCTACAAGCTTGATCCACATAGGTTTTGAAATCCTGGAGGGAAGAAATACCAAATTTGTTTAGTTATGCAACCCAATCATTGACTCAATTTCTCCTGCAAGTCACTTTGACTGGTCTTTTCCATCCTCACCAAAAGATGACATCAAATCATGTTGAAATTTATTCTAAGCTCCTTTTCTACTTGCAGAAGTACCAGCTGTTAGGCAGGTGACAGTTTCAGCATTAGTTTTGAATGCTGATATATTTATTGTACTTAAATTGCAAATATTTACATTGGAAAATGGGCTACAGCTGGCTGCAGGTAGTGTGGCCACACAGTTATTCAAGGAAAACAGTTGTTGCTGTGATGGTTGTTCTGAAATAAAGTTAAGGAACAAGATTTATTCATGTACTTCTGACAATTGGCAAGAACCCCATCACACTGCCATCCCAGTCTCATTTTTAACATACAATTATACCGAGAAATATAAAATACAGTAAGAGAGAGAACACCACATCTGGATGTATTCTTTCTAGTATGGATCAGTGCTGTATCCACAGGTCAAAACCAAGCACTTCTCACACCTCATCATTTTCCTTGCACCTCTCTGTTTGCATTCATCCCCAGGTAACAGCCTTTGCTGTCCCACCACTGCACTGTGATCTCACTGGGTTATTGGCTCAGTTTGTTCATCTGTTTGGCCCTTGATCTCTTACAGACCCTGAACTGGGACATCCTGGAAAGCAGATTCTGAATTTCCTGTCCATGCATCCATAAATCTGCATTTGGTCCTCTTATTAATTGTTTAAAATGCTATTATTTATCACTGTCCTATTTCAGTATTATACTCTCAGTATCTGCAACTTGATCAGTGCTGAACTATTTCACTGCTTGTATTTTCTTGGCTGCTTTTACTGAATATTCTCCAGAACCACCAGGAATTCCTCCAGTATTAACACAAGAAATATTCATAAGCAGGGAAACTCCAATCTGGAAGGAAACCAAGGCCTATCAAATAACCCCTGTTCATCCAACAAAGCCAAGCATGTTTCTGTGCACTACCTTTTCTCTCCCCTTGCATGGACACAAACTGCCCTTCACCTTCCTACCTTGCCCAGCAACTCCCAAACTCCCAGGCTACCGCCAGTCCCAGAAGTGCCCAGAGACGCTCTGGAGACAGGAGTGTCAGAGCTGTCCCGGGAGCAGTGAGTGCAGCTCTGCCTGCCGGGGAGTGGGAGCAGGGCTGGCAGCCCCCAGGCAGCTCCCTGCACGCCGGCCCTGCCCAGCCTGCCCAGCCATCCAACAAAGTTTTAAACTCCGTGAACAATGTAGGCTGGAATAAACTTCTGGAGATCATCTGGTCCCAATCCCTTTCTAAAGCAGAGCTGACTCCAAAGGCTGATCCACTTTCCAGGCTACACCTGAGAGCTGAGTCCTCTGTCCTGTCTCCCGCCACGTTTGGACATCTCCGAGGATGGAGACGGTCACACGTCCTTCGGGTTCCACCGTCCAAGCACCTCGCCCAGAAACCCTCCTCCCAAGCTTTTAACAGGAAAGCCATAATTGAAAAAACCAACCAATCATCCCCAAAATCAACTCCGAGACTCTGGCGGCAACTCCAAGCAGCTTTCCAACGCACCCGGCCGCTGCCGACGGCCTCGCCGAGCTCCTCTCTGCCCTAAGGCCCCCGTAGGAGGAGGCTGAGGCCGCAGCTGACGGGCCCCCGCCCTGCCCCGGGACCCTCGGGAGGCCGGCAGCGGCCCCTGCCCGCAGCCCGTGCGGAGGCGCTGCCGCCCTGCCCGTTCCGCGTCTCACGGAGCCGGGACACTCCCGGCGGCCTCCCCGCGCTCCCACGCCCGCCCTGTGGCACGCAGCACCCTCCCAAGGCGGACACCCCGCGCTCCCCCGGCCCCAGGCCGCAGTTCCCGGCGGTTCCCGGCCCGGCCCGGACTCACCACGGACGCGGCCATGGGGCGGCGAGGCGGGAGGGCGCCGGAAGTGCTTTGCTCCGCCGCTTCCGGCCGCGCGTCCCTCGCCGAAAGCGCTCCGCCGCGGGGCCCTGGGCAGCGTTCCGCCTAGCAAGCAGGCCCGGCTCGGGCGGGCTTCCCTCACAGTGAACATTCCCGAGCGGTCACTGGCAATGGACATGCCCCGGACAGCTGGGACAGCGAAAATCAATCGAAATTGTAATCACAGTTAAATAGCCACCAGTATTGTGTATTTCCCTATTTGTGTGGAGTAATTCTTAGAAATGACTTCTTTAGAACTTCAGTCGAATTTACTCAAAGAACCTAAAAATATCTTTACTGAAGTAAGGATGTGTCAAGATTTCAGAAATGCATTCAGCCATCTGGGTTAGGCCATATTTTCTTCTGTTCACAGCCACTGATTAAAATAAATTAACATTCATAACAAAACACTGAATAATTACAGAATCACGGACAAACTGCATAGATTTTATTGTCAATTATTTGATACTGGGCAAGGAATGAAAATGGAATTCAATCTCCAGTAAGGTGAAGAGTGCACATTTTCCCACAGAACCCTCACGTGACAATCATGCACTTTTGTATTAAGACCTATGCAGAAATGAAGACAGGCTGCACCTTATCCAGGCCACTTTTCAAATGAACCTTGCTCTGTGTCACAGCAAACTCTGACATTTCTGGCATGAGCCCAGTAATGAAGTGTCTCCTAAAACAAGGGAAGCAACTGACACTGGCCAAATCCAGACTCTGATTAATGGGATTCTTGTGAAACTGCATCGTGACTCAGTGTTTGAGGGTTTTGCCTGAGCAAGAGCTGAATGGGAAATCAAAGATTTGATCTGTTGATTTTAATGAGAACTGGGAGTAGGTCTCAGATGTTTGAATTACAAGATGGATAAAAAATTAATGCTAAAGCTGGATTTGGGGTTTACTAAACTGCAGTGGACTTAAGAAAGCCTATTTTGGCCAGTTCCCAGCATAAAGGGTGGACCTGGGCAGAACCTGTGCTTGCTACAGTCCCATGGGGACTCTCAACTGTGACCACTCCACGTCAAATTTCTGCCATACCAGAACTGGAGGAATGCAATGACTCTTATGCTGATAAATGTCTCCCTTGTTTTTTGAAGAAAAACAGGACTTGCTATATATTGAAGTGAGAATTGTATCCAATGGGATATGCTGAGATAAGTACAAATAACTGTTCCATTTCACTCCATTCAAAGCAGTCCCAAGTGGAGATAAATTTTCAGAACACATCAGTTCAAAGTGTCACCACATTTGCTCGTTAAAGAAATTTTAAAATCCTCTTCATTTCATTAGGTAATGATGGATTATTTGACCTCTTGAGAAAATCTGACCATGTGTATGTAAAACATATGGCCAGGTAAACATATTTGTGGGGTTTTTTTCCTCCAATAACTTCCCCCTTTCAAAAAAGAGACATCCTTTGAGAATAGGCAAATTAAAAGTAAATTTTCATTAATTTTCTTTTCTTAAATGAATAATTATGGAATCAGCTACAGATGGAGCACTAACTACCGCACATGATAGATTTAACAGAACTTCTGTGCAGAGTTCACTCAGATGAGAGAGGCCTGCAGGACTGGGATTGTACTTTCCGTGCTCTCTGAAATTGTTAGCTCAGGTCAGCTTGTAGCATATTCTGAGCGCAATTTGGGTTTAGCTCAGGCCTGAATGCTGGGCCCTGGCAGGTAGCCCACAACAATTAAAACTGGTTTGTGGGAGCTCTTAACATCAGTCAAATGCTAAGTAATATTTCTGCAGGCCAAATGTATCCGTGACCTTTTAAAGAATCATTTTCCAATGAAGAACAGTTTACTTCCAGCTGGAAGTAAAGAGTTTTGTCATTTGCTTTTCTTTACAAATGGAAGAGTTAGGAGAATCCTGTATGATTATTGAGCACATGCTTGCAGGTGTTTTACTTCTATTCCTGAATACACCGAACTATTCAGCCTTGTCTGAGCCTCTGACCTGTGGTTCTGTGCTCAGCTGATCTGGCACAGCAGCTCTGCAGCAGGGAAAGCAACACACCTTTCTTTTGGACAGTCCCTGCTCTCTGTGCTATTACAATGGTACCCAATGTTCCCTAAAACATCAGTAATCCAATAGCCAACTGTTAAAAAAAATGGCAAAATCCCACTAACTCTAGTGGAAGCCAGACCTTGCCTTTGGTTTGTTTACTTTGGCTAAATAAGGAATAAACAGAGTTTCTTCAAAATGTACCTTTAGCCTCTACATCAGGTCCAGAGCCCCAGTGCTCAAGCTCCAGTTTTAGGAACTGTCTTGGCCAAATGTCAAACAATTCCATCAGCTCTTTGAAGGCAAATATGAGACAGAGATTGCATCTGAAATAATTACCCAAGCACCATTCAGTTAACCTACTTGGCTAAAAGGTGATGCACAAATCAATAGTTTGTAACAGAGGCATGTGTTTCAGATCAAACTAATCAATAAGCATCAGAGTAATTTCAAACTACAGACAAAGTTAAAATTCATGCAGTTTAGATACCAAATGTATTGCAACTTAAAAGAGCTCTTTTACGCAGGATATTCTCCAGGTACAATTTCAACATATCATTGCTTTTATTGAACTATTTTGTCTCTTTTCTAAAATAAAAACAATTACTGTCATTTTGGGAGAACTCACAAAACAGATACAAGTTCCCCTGTTGGTCCTTGGCCAGCTAATAACTGAAACTGTGGATTGGATTTCCCCTGGGCACAGCAATTGGAATAGACCTGACTATTTGGAATTTTTCTGTTTGCTTTTCACAACCACTTTTCTCCTCCTTTACCTTCTAACCTTCTACATGCATAATGAGATGGAGCAACAGGAGACCCAGCTCAGAGCCCAGAGGATAAATTTTAGCATCAGAGGGCTTGTTATTTTCTACCTACCATAAGAAAAGTTTCTTGTTCACAAGCCTTTTAACAGGAAGGACTGTCAGGGAATGAAGAGGAGCTGTACAAAATGAGCTGATTCTCATCTCTCTTTTGCTTTATACTCTAAACATACCTCCAATCAAATTTACTGAAGAAAGTCATAGCACTGCCAGTGGATTGTGTTGGTTCCATGGAATCCTTGGCACATTTCTGGCCTGTGGCTGCAATAACCACATTTGCTCTCTGGCAGCATTAATTAATAACTCACTTTCTACAATTTGTGGGCAGAAGATAAACTTTTTCCAGACAGATAATCCCAGTATGTTACGTACATGTTTCTTTGCATGTGCATTCTTTACATTTGAAGGCAACCCCCACTCTGTGCTTCCTTTGAAGTTGTCAGAGTAGATGTGGGACAGCCATGGTGATTCCAGAACTCACACGTGTCCTCAAAGGTTGCCTGCAGTGACAAAACAGTGAGTCTGCCATCTTTGCTAGTGAAGACTTGCATGGAGGGCACCCACCTCCATGGCACTTTTTCATGAATATTCTCATCCCTCAGCTAGATCAAAAGTAAAATATAAGATCTGATTATGAACACTCTCGTTTCTCCAATCATTTTAAGGAATATCCATTGATGTTTGGTCCCAAAGATGAAAAGAAAGGCTGAAGAGCAAGCCCAGACACAAGTTTCCTTTTTACCTTTACTCTTTTACAGGTTCTATTTATTTACAGAGACCCAAAGCTAGGTCAGTGTCTAATCTCATGTGCAACAGCCTAATCTATTTTTCTTTGACAAGTTACAGCCTTTGGAATGGATTGTTTGTAATGGTTCTGTAGCATTTGTACTGCATTTACCAAATACTCAGTAGGATGAACTCCCATTCCCACTGCAGTTATTAATAACAAACTCTGCATTGCTGCAGTGTAAATACTGACACACCAAAGAACACTAAATCTGATTATTAACTCCCATGATTGCACTAGTCTGCCAATGAGGAATACATTTAAAATCAACAGTAGTAAGTAGTGGGGGAACACAAGCTTTGAGTCATTTACAAGGATCTTTTTGATTTTATCACCAAACAGACAAGTAAGGTAAATAGAAAAAAACCAAGCCTTATGACAGTTTAAAATTTGTTTTTCTGCATTCCTTCAGAGTTTACATCTTTTTTCATTTTTTCATGTTGCTTTGCTCTAGTGAAGAGGTTTAAGCATGTAAAGATTCTTTTCACAAAGAAGACCAAACATGAGAGATTTCCTAGATGACCTTTGGATTTATATTTCAAGATTATTTTATAAGGATAATGAGAGATATTATTCCTTTTAGGCACTAAAACAGATCAGGTAAGAAGAGGACTCAGGGTACTGGTAAAAGGCTGCAGAATCTCAGCCATTTAAACCTTCAGCCAAATCCATCTGACTTATTTAGGGACATAGGTGGCATTTACTATGGATCCTTGTTCAGTTCTCAGAAAGTAGAGTAGTTCTGTCCTCTGAAAGGTTCAGACATTGTTTCAGACATTGGGCACAGTGTTGTAACCAGGAAAATTAGGATACAGACAAGTTGTCTTTAGGTAAAATGCTCTATTTGCTTCTGTACCACTTCAGTATATCTAAAGAACAAAGTACAGGAAATGTAAGAATCTCCTGTAATGGTGGTTAAAAAATCAAGGTGAATGTGCTCACAGAATTACAGCAGGCTGTGTCCCTAAATTCTTGTCAAGATTCACTATAAGTCCTCTCCTTATTATTTACATTTCAACACATTAATACACCACTGTGCAAAAAATTTTTTCTTAAGTAGTGAGAGAAGAGCATCCAAGAAATTGCCTTAAATGCCATCAGGACAGGCAGGAATAAACCAACATGCCAATGCTCTGTTGATTTATTCCAGAGCAATGCACCTGGACCCGCCAGCTGTCACACATATTCCATCTGGAGAAACAGCTGTTTGCTCAATAGTTGTCATATTGTCTGACACAAACAAGTGCTTGTTAAATTTGTCATCAGAGATTCTCTCTGGGATTTGCAATACTTGAAAATGTCGAATTTTGTTTCTGTCCTTAGGTTTGGAGCATTTTTTCCTACATAATATGCAGGGCTCCCCTGCAGCTCTGGGTAACTCCAGTCAGAATTACAGAGCCTGTTGCATCTCCAAAAAGGTCAAGTTCAAGGTAGTTCACTGTGAGCTGAGGATGCCTAAGGAAGGGGAGGTGGAAAGTAATGTTTAGTAGGTCAAATTATGTGACAGAGATAGTGGAAGGATCCTGTCAAATCGCCAGGCTAAGAACATGAGACAATAAATACATTTTATATAAACTGTGGGGGAGAAAGGAGAGGGAAATTCCAGATCATGGAAACTGTGGATGATGTTACAACAGTCAGGGCTGGGGAGTGGCCTTAGAGAGTCATAGCTGTGAGGAAAGAACAAACATGTTTATTGGAAGTATTATTAGGTAATGTTTTGCATGAAGCAGTGAAATATGAATACTCAATGAATGAAGCAGCATGTTATTATTGCTGAGCAACTGGGAGGACTGTGGTAAAGAAGATCCTCAACAGGAAATGAACCAACATTATGTGATAGGAAAGTGCTTAGAAATGGAGAGATAGACCTGAAAAACATTTCAGCACAGACAAGCTTTGAAGCTGAGGGTTGATGAAATCACCACACAAATATGTGTAAGAAGAAAATGTGGGAATTGAAGACAGTTATACAATACTTCTGAAGAGCTGAGAGAACAGAACTGTACCCATCCAAACAGATGTTTTATGAACTGTAGGAGATAAGCACCAGGAGTGAAGGCAATGAAAACAGTACATCAAGTTGCAGCCTGAAAAAATTGGTTTGAAAGTATATTGCAGTGGGTAATAATAGAGTCAGTAAAGTGCATAATGGATGGGAAATCTAGTTAGTAGAGATAGAACTTGCCAGACAATTATCCATCTAATTCCTTCTTTACAAGTACTGTTTGTGGCACGGGAGAAACTGGCGTGAATGGTAATACTCAGCATGTTAACTGAAACTGCTCACAACATACAACTAATCAAGAGACAGGAGAACTCTCTTCAAAAAACCTTTTCACTGACAGCATGCACTATTAGAAATGTGTGTTTTATGAAACTCTGCACAAGCAGGTCCTGGAGAACGACCTGCTTTCCTCTCAGCTGTGTGCATACTGGGCTTGCTGATGCCTCATAACAGATTTCCTTCCTTTTTTGACCTAAACTGAAGAATAATTAATACAATGAATACCATATAGTCAACTTCTTAAATGGTATTTTTTTGAATGAACAATGTGGACTTATCATAATAAATCACCCAAAATGTTACTCCTCCAAAACTGGGATTTAATTAAACATCACTAAGCTCAAGGATTTTTAAAGGAGAAACTGTGGTGAAAAGTCAAAGACAAACAGCAGATAACCTATGTCTCTATCATTCAAGTCAAGAAGGATAAGTTTTCTGCTGAACTTACTGATGCTGAACTTTAAATTCACTGAATATAGAAAAGACAGAGCAACTGGAAGACAGATACATTTTCTGTGAGGAGAGGCTGAGAGTTGGGATTGTTCAGTCCGGAGAATAAAAAGGCTGGGCTGCCTTCCAGTAAAGAGGCCTTAAAGACGGCTTGTAAGAAAGACGGGGAGAGGCTTTTTAGCGGGGCCTGTTGTGCCAGGAGGTGGTTTTAAAGGAACAGAGGCAGCTTCGGGCACAGGCTCGGGGCTGCCCACAGAGGCGGCTCCGGGGCCCTTCCCCTCCTCACCCACAGGCGGCGCGCGCGCAGCGCCCGCGGCACGTGCGCGGCGATGACGTCACGGCCCGTGCACGCTTCAGGAGCGGCTGTGACGTCACTGGCCGGGAGCAGGGCGGGCGGCGGGGACACGGCGGGAACCGCGTGTGACAGCACAGCCTGGGGACTTTGCACCGCTGCGGGGACTTTGCTGTCCGCAGCGTGCAATGACAAGCAGGAGGATGTGTTTGTCCCCTGTAGGCACAGGCACGGACTCAGGTGTGGCTCTCGGCTCCCTGGGCATTCACGGTCCGTGTGCTGCTCAGAACACTGATGGCACAGTGAATTTCTTGTCCCAGAACTCCCAACACTCAGAGCACCTGTGTTCACCTTAGATGGGAACCTGAAAGCTTTCATATTTCCAAAGCTTGTAAAGCCTTTGAGCTGCTCTTGGGACACTGGTAGGAGTTTAAAACTGTAACAAAACTTCATCTAAAGTTATTTTTGCAAACTCCTTTTACCCCTGGCAACCACTAGCTGAGCCAAATCCTCAGGCTTCCCAACACCAACTGCATCCCTCTGCAAAATTAATAACAGTAATTAACAGTAACATAAATAATTTCATCCCAAGCACAGCACTCTACAAATGGGAGAGCAAAAGAACCAGCAGTCTCATGGAGTCCAACTGGGCTGCCTGTTGCATCTGGTAGATCTTTGATGACATTATGCTGTGAACAATCAAACAGATTCCTCTGGAAGGAGAAAGAAGTGATGTTTGTGTCTTTAGTGAAGATTCCTTGTTGTTATTCAAACATTATTGAGATAGAAAGAGCAAAAGGAGAAGAAGAATATTTATGCATTTAAGATTTAACAACACTGTAGAATACCTTTTTGTAATTCAGCAGATTGCAGAAAATGTTATATATTTTCAAGGACATTATGAGGGAATATTCTGGAAAATATTTTTTTTTCTTTAGGTTCCTAAAAAGCCACACAGACCTATGGCTTTTTAGTATATTAGTCAGTTTAACATCCTAGCCATGAAAATAGAAGAATATTAGTATTACTGAAGTTTGAAAATCTCTTCAAATACAGACAGTACCTTTGAGTGTCTCACAAATATCACTATAGCAAAAGTATAGGAAAACACTGGAAAAGTGAATTAATTTTTCTATTCCCAGATATTTGAAATAAGGTTATGTGGTACTTAAGTACAGAAGCAGAATAAACACTTCCAAGTTCTTTTTCAGTTTCAAGCAGGAAGACAAGGAGGTACAATGACAGTGATGGAACACACTTTAGTACATTCAACTGCCAAAAAAGAACAAATTATGATAATTTAAAGTAGGCTCTGGAGTATGCAACAGCCTGATAATTAATAGAGACTGGGAATTTTGTTATTATCTGTGCTAGATGCCCCAAACAATGAAGGCTGCTGAGAGCCAAGGAAATTCTGTCATTGATCTGTGAAGCTGTCTGTGCACATTGGGTACAAAGTTTGATTTCTGCTCTCGCTGAGTTCTGCAAAGAGCACATCTGTTCCCAGCAGCTTCACTCGGGTTGCAGGGCCAGTCCCTTGCCAGGAGGAAGCCCAGAGGCACTGTGCACCAGAGCAGCACTCACTGGTGCCCTGGTGTGCTCAGCACTGTTCTACACCCAACCAAGACTCCAGTATCGGTGTCACTTGATCTCTGGCTGATCTCATTTGAGAAGGGAGACAGAAATGTGCACGAGGGACTCGCTCTAATTTTTATTTTTAGGCAGATCTTCACAACCTTGAACAACTATCAAGAAAAAGAAGGCAGTGCTGTAAACAAACTCTGAACTAGAAATTCTAACACAGTTAAAACTTAGACAGGAAGGTCAGGAGATTGCAAAGGGTCTGTGAAGTGAAATGCACAGGGGTTCCTCAGTTCCACTTCTGTGCTGTCAGAGTGTGTCCCCTCTATCCATCTACCTGCCTCTAGGTACCATCTGCCTCCTTCTCTGAGAAACTTGAGTGTCACCTGCTTTACAAGTCTGACTTTCAAGACTGTACATATTCAGGTCAGAAATATTAAAACAGGCATGAGAAATTGTATCTTCATTTACTTCCCAGTGAAGATTTGAACTATAATGAAAACATGGCTTTGAAAAATTGGTTTACATTAAGGAAGGTTTAGAGGATAAGATTCTAGAAAGAGAAATGTTTTGTTGATTTTCTCAAGTTACTTTAAAGGTTTTCTTAAGCAGCTTGTTAGGATTCTTTACAGCAATGAGATGCTTGTATGAAATGGTAATAAGCTTTTAGAAGTGTGACATGGACTAGATTAGCTTCTAGATAAATTTCTGTGAATTTAAAGCAACAGTCAGTTGTACACTTAGTGTACCAGTGTGGATGGATTAGTTGTACAATTCAAAACAAATTAAGTGATTAAGGATTTTAGGTTTAGAGGAGGTGCATGTAATGTCTGCTCATTTGAGAATGGAAGTTTATAAACAAATGGTAATTTATTAATTTGAACAATATTTTTGTCTTCCTGCATAATGTTTTAGGGTACAGACATAACAGTCAAGGTCTGAACAGACACTACATGGGCAACAAGTTCTGTTTATTAACTCCAAACAACCTTTCACACTAATCCTCAGCAGACATGTGAAGAAATCAGCAACAATGATTTCAGCACAGTAGTTCAATTACTCTGAAAGCTAGACATGGATTTTACTGAGGGAAAATCACAGAGGGGTGTCCAGAATATTGTCATACTGTGGGGCAGAATGCTCAGAGGGAGGATATCCCATTGCAAAGGGAAATAGTGAGGTAATGGTAACATCATTTTATAAACTGCATACACATCAATGACAACTTAAAGCTTAGTGTACTGGAATGTCTTGAAATAACAGAAAAAGAATTTATCTGACCAGATAACAGGCACAGAACACTGTTAATGACAATGCCAGCAGTAAAACCAAGAGGAATTTTGTAGGCTTATATTGACCTGTGTTGCAGACCAACATTCCTTATGTGTGTGTCAAAGTTATTTATTTTTTGGTTCCACAAAATGTTAGCATTAAGAAAATATGACAAAATCTCAAATGAATTTACCATATGCTGTTGTCTACTAGCAATGAAGGCCCATGAAAAATGGGCCCAAATTATGCTGCACATTCTCTAAGAAAATACATTGGAAGTTCCTGAATGTACATAAAAAAGTAGTGCAGTACAAATCAAAATAGTAACAGTGTCCTGAGCACTCTGTTATTGTGCTGGCAAAACATCAGTCTTTGTACTTCCTGAGAGCAACACCCAGCAAATTGGTGTGACCAGGGAAAACAGAGGTGTGGTCAGAACCGTGTCTGGTACAAAATGATGATGTTGACAATCACACAGTTTGTTATTTTGTTATTTTCAGTGTGGTAACTGAAGGCTCATGTGTCAGCATAATGTCCAGAAGCTCTGCTAAAAACACCAACTACCATTTAGCAGTTCCTGAGAACTGGTGCTGCTTGGGGATGTAAAAGATCCCAGCAAGGGTCACACCTGGCAGACCCCAGCAGCTTCACTGAGCGCTGAGCGCCTCAGCCAAGGCTGGAATGGAGTTCTTTATGGGATGTCACACAATTAATGATGTTGCCACTGATCCCCACAGAAGCCTGCCAGGTCTAAAGATATCCTACAATCTCTGTCTGTTTTATGGCCCCAGCAGCAGCCCAACTGTTCCAAAACTCAGCATTCATGATGTCCTTTATTCACTTACTCTGATGCATTGCCCTATGTACAGTTTTTGCTCAGCTTCTCTCATTGCAGATATCCTGTCTTACAGGACATGTTTGCTCCTCTCTCTCTACAGTCAGTCTTGACCAAGCCCTCCCCCAGTTTCCAGCTGTGTCCAGCTGTGTCCAGCTGTGCTCAGGAGGCAAAAGCACACTACTTTTAGCACACTACTGGGTCGGGTCTCACTATTTTTTGCTATCAAGATTCTTTTTATTTCTTTTGGTTTTTGTTTGTTGGTTTGTTTTAGTGTTTTGTTTTGGGGTTTTTTGGGGGGTTGGGTTGTCTTTTCTTTGTGTTTTTTTGTTGTTGTTGTTGTTTTCCTTTTTTTGTTTTGTTTTGGTGTGGTTTTGTTTGTTTTGGTTTTTGGTTTTTTGATTTCGTTTTTTGCCAGTATGCATTATTTCTCTTGGACTTTCCAAGGGTTTGATTTTGTAAAATGTTGAGAACTTTCCACTCCCATTGGCTTCTGTGGAACATAAAGAAGTCTGCATTATATAGGACAGACCCATTATGTTTACATATTTAAACTCAAGCTTAAATTGTCCTAAACTCATCTTGTACTGTTAGGATGTGCCCTTCATTAGACATTACAGGTGTACACTTAACAGCAAATATTTTAATGTAACTATTTCAAAAGTCATCTCTCCTCTCCTCTCCTCTCCTCTCCTCTCCTCTCCTCTGCTCTCCTCTCCTCTCCCATCTTCAGTCCACTTTCTTTAAATAATGTCTTTTCACATTTCTCCTCAGCCACAAACAAAAGTGCTTTTGCATTCTCTAATGCCGTTCAAGCAGTGCTTCCATTCAAGTGGAGGAAGAGCTATAACTTGACGGTCCTCTTATAAAGCATTTAAAAGTTTAAGAAGCCACAATCACATCAGGCTGATATTTGATGTGTCCTCAGCCTAAGGGTAAAATAAAATGTGAGGACATTTTGAAAAAGTTTCATATTGCTGCTTTTTAAATTTTGGAGCTTGAAAACTAAATAATGTTTTCATCATTAAAGAACATTTTTGATGTTTTCTTTCACAATAACTGACTCAAAAATAGCTTTACTGTTGGATTTTCTCTCCCTTTTAGTGTAAGTGTCAATTAAGGAAGTTGTAATTCTAATAAATAAGCACATAGGCACAAGAGGAACCAGTGCTACTCATTGTTTAGGGAAATAATTTGGCATTTAATGAGTTCTTTCTGGCGGCTGAAGAGGATGGTAATTAACAATTCATGTTGGGAGGGCTCTGGGCACTTCCTTCTAGGAAGCACTGTAGTTGTGGGTTTATTTATAATACAATTTTTCATATTTGCTAAATCATAGGTGTTCTTGTTACCCCAGCTGTTGTTAGATGAACAAATTAAATCCATATGTAAAATGAAACAACTGGAAAACAACTAAAATGTTACGATTGTGGGTTCATTCCCTGCATGGCCATTCACTTAGCTGTTGGACTTGATGATTCTCATGGGTCCCTTCCGACTCAGAAGATTCTGTGATTCTGTTATCTATGAAAAGCTGATTTGGTACTATCCATCTTGCAGAATGCTCTTGTGAGCAATAGCTGAAAAATAAAGGGAACTCTGAAAGAGGAAATTATATCAAAAGTGAAATTAGTTAGGGATTCTTCCTTTCTTCACCATGAATTCAGTCAGGAATTACTGACACTGGAGAAATAATTATGTGCTTAGTGGAAAGTAGTGGTAGCTGGTACAGCTATAAAAAGTAATTTTTATTTTCTGCACTGCTCTATATGAAAGTACTTTGTTTACAGTGGAGAGTTGCTAGTAGCTGGTACAGGGCTGTGCTTTAGTTTTAGTGTGAGATTAATGAACTCATACTGAGTTCTGTGTTGTTCCTATTCTCCCTAGTTTGGAGGAACAACCATTGAAACAAAGTCTAGACCTGGAAATATAGACTTCCATTGATTTATAGTCTAGAAAAGAGAGAGGAAATAAAAAGCAGAAAGCAGACAAATAAAGGCTGAGATGTTGAAACTGTTAAGTCCAACATATACTAATATATTTTTTTAACCTTCCTAATTTGGTTACACTGATTCTAAATTTTTTTTTTTCTGTATAAATCTTTTTTTAGCAGCAAAATAATTCCTAAGAATGGTGCTCAGCATTCTCAGACTGGTTGCTATATCAAGGCTCAGGAGATGCTCTAAAGAATAACAACACTGCACAGTCTTAATTACTGACATTTTTAGATAAATGTGGTCAAAAATTTTCTGTCTCATGCTTTTATAGACCTAAGGTATCTGAGTAAATCCAACTAAACACTCCACTGACTAAATGTCCAGGTATCATCTAGATAAAAAGAGTGTAAACCAAATCAGTGGCACTCCACAAGAAGACCAAATATGAAGAAGAAGCCTGTACATTTTTTTCTTATTGCTAATCTGTTGGTTTGTAGTGAGGAAGCAGCCAGTGAGTGGGCACAGCAGAAGGGAGCAGCATTCCCTCTCTGAGGGCTGAGCTCAGTGCCCATGGATGAGCCCACAGATGAAGGCAGACAACACAGACTCCAACACAGACTCTTCCCCTCCTGCCAAAGGGGACTGGAAGTGATCTGAAGTGCAAAAAGAGACAGAAACCATTGACTTCAGTGGAATGTGAAGCATGCTTTCTCCTTTGTTTTCCAGCATGTTTGACTGTTCAAAGAAAATATTCTCTAGCTTTGAATCTTTCCAGCTATAACATCAGTCAAAGCTAAAAGGTGCTGAGCCCTTTCTGAGAAGGTGCAGAGCCCCATGAATTCCCAGTAAGGCAGGAACTGCTGAAGGAACAGCCTTCCAACACTGAAACATGTTTGCAGCTTTCAAACCCTAGTGTTTCTGTGTAATAAAACTGCTCTGCTGGTACTAAATCTAATCAGTACCACGTGGCCCATCTCCCATGTAAGCATGTTTTGGAGAATACTTTCTACAATAGCTCATCTGTGGATTCAACCACAAATGAAATGTCTTGCTTACGTTGCACTCCCTTTCCTGCCTGCCTGCACAGAGTAAAATGAACTGTTTCTTCAGTTATCAGGCAGTTTGTCTTTCTCTCTTCTTCAGTCCCAATATATTCAGCATCCCTCCAGGGTTATTGTATTTCTAAATTTGCTGTATGCACACAGATGCATACACATGCAAATATAAAGAGAGCATGACAGTTTCCTATAGCAATGCAAATGGGAAAAATATGGAATTCTTCTGACTGAAAAGACTTTATGAAGCATTCTGTCACTGAAAAGCTAATTCTGATTATACATATCTGAAATCAACAGAGTCCTATGAATTGCTAAGTATTTAGGTAACAAAAATAATACATTTCCAGTGAGACCTTAAATCTTGTAAAGAAATATGGAAATCAAAATTACTAAAATTTTTTAAAGTCTAGCTGTTTTCTTACTTATACACTTCCACTGTCCACTAAGCCACTTGGCTACTCACCAGCATCTCTGAGGAACCTTTCTATCCACAGTTAGAACTTATTACCATTCCCTAGGAAAAATGTTTTGGAAAAAAATATTTTAATCTTCATCCATTTTAAAAGCTTGCAGGTTCTCTTTTAATTTATTGGATTCCTGGGAAAAATGGGCTTTTCTAACCCTTCCACACTGGCCTCTCCATATACTGCACTAAAATTCTGTGTTCCTTACACAGTATACAGCAAGGTTCCCTAATTCTTGGCTTCCTGAGAGATGAAAGACTGGATCTATCCTTGTGGATGTTTGATAATATTATCACAGGACTGCCAGCCCAGCTCTGCACGCCTTGTATTGCTAAAATGAGTCAGCTTTTGATACAAAATGGTTTTATTTTCTTGACTGAAATTTGAACAGGCTTCTGGTGTGCTTGCCCAGTACACTTTGAGAGAAGTCACATACTAGTTTGGGTTTTATTCTTAGAGGGCTCACTTGTCTTCTGAGGTAACTCTACTGTTATTTACACACTGTCACTCCTGAATGGTGAAGAGGATCCTCCAATTTGATACAGGAAATCATGGACTATTCTCTGATTGACCAAAAGTGCATGTTTTAAGTCAATCATACAGCATATGCAAATGAATGAAAGAAAAACAACTGGAATACATTTGTAATTTCCTCAATATTTTGGTCTCCTTAAAAGCTCTCTGAGAAACTAAACGTATTTCATTAGCAATAATCAGTTAGCCATCACCCACCCATGAGTTACTGTGCATTTTAAAGTTGAGGAAATAACAGCAAAGAGATCAAATGACTTCTTTTGAGTCATAAGAGAAACATCAATGTTGGTATTCCAGCAACATGCAGAAGCTGCATCTGAGATTTATGCTTTAAGGGCTGCACTAATGAACAGCCTCCAGTCCCACAGAACTGCAATCCTAAATGAAGATAAATAAGAGGTTATGGTGGGAATGGAAGGACAAGAGGAGTAAGTGACTTTGCTGTAGTCACACAGACAGAAATCCAGTTCTCTGATGCCACACCGAGATAAGCAGTATAAATGTCAAACCTGCTTCCTAGACAAAGTCCAGACATGTTGTTCTATGCCAGAGAAGCTAAACTACCCTTTTCTCTCCCCCATAAACCTTTTCTCACTCTTCTTCCATTTTTATATGCTCTTCATTACAAATGTTATTCCAAAGGTTTTCTGGTTTCTAGATATCTTCTTGGATGGGAAACAAAGCCTAAGCTCTCTCAGGAGAGAGAGCTAAATTCTCCTGTAAAACAGATACACAGTCAGCCAGAACATGACCCTCCCTTTAGCTCTCAAAGCTGCAAATACTTTATAATACATGTTCCATCAATGCTTTGGCAGAACTATTCCAGTAATGATTGCAGGGAAGCAATAAATTGGGAAACACCTATTATAAAACTTATTATGTACAAGTCCAGAAGATAAAGTAAATGTTTGCATTTTCCCTATTTCTTTTATTTCAGTTAGCAATCTACATAGGCTCCTCTCTAGTAAACCAACAAGTCAACCATGCTTGATAAAAAAGTTAATGGTGGTTAGAAGTCCAATAGGAAATGATCAGGATTGTTAATATGTTTTTGGGATTCTTTTACAGTTTGATTACCTTCAGGATTTATGTGAAAGATAAAATTACCTATATAACCAGTTTTGGAGCTATTATTTATTATACTTGATTATCAAGAGTCAATGTCTTGGTAAAAATCATATTGCAGAAAGCATGAGTTATTGTGGAGAAATCTCTGGTTCAATGAGACCTGGAGTGGCCAAATCACACTCCCAGGGGAGCAAGAACTCTGCTGTATTCCTTCTTCTCATCTCCCAGCTGGACAAGAAGTGCAAAGAAGCAGACAGGGGGCCCAGTCCTTGGGTTCTGTTCACAACTAGAGCATTAGTGAGACTGTATGAGCCCAAGTGAAATGTTAAATAAATGTATTTTTTTCAAAATTGCAATCTTCGAAAGACAGCAAAAGATTGTTGTCTCTTCCACAGGTTATCTGGGCTGCTTCTAAGAATGGCTCAGAAAGAAGTCTTCTCTTAGCTGTAAAGATTATACCTCAGAAGGTTTTACCTAAAGTTTATATTGACTATTCAATACCTTATTGAGTGTCTCTTTATAAAGATTGAAAACAAAAGATTTTTTATTTGATACTGAAAAATAAGTACCCCTCCTCCTTCACCTAGAAAAGAATGTTATTTTTTCTGTAAGAAAAGTGTTCTTATACAAAAGCTAAATCTTGTTAAATTGAGTCTAAAGCAATTAACCTATTTCTTACTGTCAGATTCAATTGTAATTTGACCTAAATGAAGACTAAAACCTGTGCTATACCAAATGACATTTTTGTGTTGAGCCTGAAAAAACCGCACAACTGAAACAGTTTGTGCACATCTGAATGAAACAAACTCAAATGAGGGGCTGCTTTAGGATCAGTGTTTTGGAGGCTGGGTATTTTTTTTAGTCAAGAGTAAAGCATATAATCAGAAATTCAATGTGTAATTTGTATTGTGTTTTGGTTTTTAAAAAAAAAGTATTTTGAGATCTCCTTTAATGACATAGTTTATTTCGTTTTTAAGCTGAATAATCAGGGGACACATACACACACACACATAAATGTATATATGTATATGACATGCTACACCTATCAACAATGCAAAGATCTCCTCTATACCATATCTAGGATTATTTGAGCTTGTTTGGACAACGTCCAGATATGTTCCCTTTCCATTTTAGTGTCCTGCCCTGAATTACAGACAACCACAAGTGGGAGGCAGTCAGAATATGTACCAAAAAAATGTTTAAATACTTTGTAGCAGCTTGTTAGAGCAGAGGAAGTCACTTGACTGGACCAAGGTCTCTGGGATTTGTCATTCCCATAGAGCTTATTTTAACTCCACTGGAGATTGCATGGGATGATTGAATACTTGGGTTTCTACCTCTTTTGCCTGAAAAATGACCAGCAACCAGGATTATCACATTTTGACAGATGGAAAACAACTGTTCTGTATTCTGTAAGGGCTAAGGTTTTCTTTTTGTCTTGATGGATGTTCAACGATGCAGTTCCACCTCTGCCTCTTCATGTTATAACATGAGAAGGATGGAGGAGCAATATTTTGAAATTTGACTTAACTCTTGTATTGCTGACCTACAGCATAATTGCAAAAAGACCTGCACAAAGAGAACCCATGACCCCATAAATCCTGCAAGTTGCAAAAGGCCATGGCTATGTCGATTGTTTCATTTCTCTGTTATTGGGAAACCAACTTTGCTACAGTAACACGTTGTACTTTAAAGGTCACAGTGAACAGGGCTCTGATAAATCAGGCTTAACACCCACATAGGGGGTCCATGATAACAAAACAAGCTTTAAAATAAGTAAACAAAAAAACAGGTAGAACAGCCAGAATTCCATTTTAGCTTGATTAGAACAGAAAAATCATAAGTAGGAAAGCTTTTCTGCTGTCTGAGACATTCTTCAGGTGTCCATCACAGTATTAATTCCAGGAGGGCAGGAATCTCATACAGTGCTTTATCCTATATATTTACTACTAGACATATGTAGACAATCTGCTCTTTTCTTCAGAGAAAAACATTTAAATTCCTAAAAAGAAATTTTGCTTCAGACCTCCTGCCCATAATGGTAACTTCTATTGTCACCTGTAAGACTGGAAATAGGAGGATGAGATCAAATACATTCAAATGAAATTTTAAATACCAGATCTTCTGGAATAACAAAGCAATGTTAGATAGATGACCAAGTTTGAGAGAGTCTGGCAAGAATATGCTTCTGGATTTCACAGAGAGATAGCAAACAAACATTTTACTCCCAGGATGTACAGAATTGAGTGCAGTGGTTTTGATTATTGCTTTCTGTGTGTTTTAAGCATACACAGACTCCCCATTTATATAATCCAGCCATCTGCATACTCAATGTGTCCATTTGTCTCAGCAGTCAGAGAGGCACTTGTATCCACAAGGCCTTGCTCAGACTTTCAAGTTTCTTAGTGAAGTTCAAATGTAAGAATTTAATTGTTTAAAATATAAGGTGTATACGCTTGTGGAGCATTAACATCACTAATTAAAATTAATACAGCAGGAAGATACAGCTATTTAGCATTAACCAGGATCTCTGCATCTAAAGAAAAATGTCTGTTTATCAAAATCCTAACCACTCATATGATTGAAATGCTAGAATGTTTTGATTTTGTCTGAATGTATATTTAGTTCTATATATCAAGATTTAGTCTGAAATTAATTTACTATGTCTCAAATTATCATAGAGTATAGACCTAAGGAAACAATGTCAGACTCTCTTTCCCCCCAGACTTCCTTAAACTACTCTAGCAATCCCAACAGTGCTAAATCATGCTAATTTATTTGGGATTATGCTTGTTTTCCATTATCACAGCAATCACAGTGTGATAGATTAGTTTGCTACCATGAAAACATGAGGCACTGTTATGTCTGCTATGTAGAATAAGGTACACTGCAGTGATTCATGAGATACTGCTACCTCAAACTACTATTTTTATATAGCATGACACACTGTCAGTAGAGATACCATCTTAGGTACAAACCCCCAAAGTAACTGTATTTACTATTTTCTCTGAATATTAATAATTGGATTTTTTAAATTAAATATAAGACTCAAATGTCAAAATACTCTGAGTGCAATGGTGACTAAAAATCTGATGTTACTACATGAATGGAACAAAAAAACTAGGGTGGCTGCAGCAGGTTTTTTTTCATAAAGAAGAGCTTAGAGAAAAGGTATCTGACCAAGTAGACAGGCCAGAAAAATGTCAACTGATCCACTGTGGAGAAGCTTAACTGTAAATAGTTCTGCTTTGATGTCACAAATAAAGCCCTTCATACAGACTGGAATGCTTGGTTAATTGAATGTGACTTTTTCATTGATGTGACATGAAAACTCCCAAGGCAACTTCTGAATTTTATCTAAGACTTCCTTTTCCTCATTTAAAGCTGAATGATTTCCTTCCATGGTTTTATCACTGGGCCAGAAAGGCTGATAATACTGCTTCCTTCCCCTGTTAGATGTGTTTGGACTTCTGCCATCCTGTCTTGAAAAGTAATCCATTTGATTTCCTGTCCTGGGTAGAGCAACTGCCTTCATTCATAAAATGGAAGATTAACGTAAGCAATGGAAAATCAAATTAAGAGACAGTCTGCATGTGAGCTATTTGAATTCCCAGCCATTGCCCCCCAGTAATTCACTGCTATAAAGACATGCATGAGCAGCATGAAGAAAGGTCTCCTCAGAAGACTGACTGCTGTGAACTACTGTGACCTCTCTCAGGAGGGAGGTGCTAAGGCTCTGAAACTCTCCTCCCACCTCTCCCTTATGGTTCCCCTCTTCTCTTCTCTTCCCTATTACACACTTTTGATACAGAGCTCTGTTCTTATCAGCCCTTTGCACACCAGAATGAAGTAGGTGCAAGGGAGATGAAAGCATGACCTCATTTAATCCTTCACTGCACCCCTCCTGTGAAGGAGAATTTCTAGGGCTACAGCCAAAAGTGATTCTGCACTTTTGAGGCATAATAGAAAAACTCTTTCCCTTCCTACTTCATCTCCTCAGCAGGAAGAATAATTTTAAACTTAACAGAATCTTCAGTATTTATCATAAATGTTCTTGCATCCCCTATTGGAGCTCAGCCCAACACATGAGGAAGTGCAGCAGCTCCAGGGCAGTGACACAGCTCCTGTACAGAAATGCTACAAGGTGTGAATCATTAAAGTTATCTGGTTCCTGAGCACAAGCACAAAGGCAACAGCTGTTTGCACAAGATACACAATACCACATCCTACTGCACCTAAAGGAAAGAATCAGTCCTGAACTGCTGCATTAAATAAAAAATACCCCCACTGATTAATATAAAGTTTCCATAGTTTGTTTTTTGTGTCAGTTTGAGACATATTTAATTTGTCAGGCAGTTTTCCAATAGAATTAACCTCAGCCTGCTGTAGCATTCTCATTTCTTTGCCAGGAAGACCTTTTGCAGCACTCAATGCAATCTGAATGTCACATTCTCACTTCAGAAAGGGAAGTATTTCATTGAGGAGTGATCTCTGCTCACATGGGCAAGGCACACTCATGACTGCCTCATGGCTCCTCAGCCTGGAATGCAAGGTTCTGTCACAGCAGCATTAGTGAAGCCACCAGTGGTGCTGGCTGCCCACCCTGAGATACATGCCCAGCTTGGCAGCTACTTCATGCAGCTTTACTGCATACCTTCCCCAGGGTGAAAGGGCCCCAAGGTCCCTTCCCAGCCCCCCTATATTCCTGTTAGTACATCCCCACTTCTCCTCTAAGTTCTCTTATATTTTTCTCGTTACAGTTCCAATCCTCTGCTCCTATTTTCCTCTCCCCAGATACTTCCCTTTCCTTCATGCCCACCACCCATCCTCTGAATTCTTTCTTGGCTCCACTTGGATCAAAGCATGGTGTGTAGAGCACTGAGCTGCTGTCCTTATGAGGCTGCACTGAACTGCCAGGTTGTCCTTTGTGCTCCTTAACTGTGAACAGCAGATTCTTTTGTTTCTTTGAATAATTTATGTAAGTTTTCATTCCCAAGGGTTAGTGAGACAGTATTATTTTAATGTCGTTTGAATTGTGATAGTATCTAGAAACTTCATCTCTACATACTGTGATATCTCCTGTACAAAGTAATAAACTATAGACCCTGATAATCCAAGAAAAAAGCAGCCATTAGCTCTGCCAAGGAATGATGGGCCCCTTGTATTTCCAGTGGGTTTTGTTCATCAGCTCCTGAATGTTCCAAGTGATTTTGTTTCCAGCACTTTCTCTGAGAGACTATTTCACAATCAAATATGTCACTCTGTCACAAAGTTTCTCCTGCTTTTCAGCTGACAACTTCTGTTTCCTTTTAAAGTGTAATGTTTCTGTTTGTATTGCCCAATGCACCTCAGAACAGAACCTCTGGTAAGAGCCACAACAGGATTTTGACTCATTCTTTCACATCTGGAATAACTGTACAGGAAATAAAATGCTTCTCCAAATGTTCTCATTTTATATTTTGAAATATAAACTAAAGTTGTCTATGAACACCTAAACGAGTCATGCTAAGAAACAGAAGAGTATCAGTTTCTAGTTACATAGATATTAAAAGTTCTTTATCCAAGGCTTAATCTGCAATGTTTTCTTTATTTCCTATCCTGCTTGCCTCTCGACTACTTTTGCTGTCATCATTCTTGCACCATATTTTGTTGACAGCCCTACTGTCCAAATTCTATGACATTGTGACAGTCAAAAATGCTCAATCTGTATTATCTTCCCTTTTTCCTGTTCAATTAATATTAAAGGAATTTATTTTTTGTTTATAATTTGGGAGAAGATTGAGGCAACCTGCACAACCTTTGCTTGTGCTCAGACCAGACCTAAGCCTTTGAACACCCAGCTGTTAAGTTCAATCCTTCTGTAACAAAGAGGAAAAAAAGAGCTGTGTTTTTAAACTTGAGTTACAACATGTTTGTAATTTGACATGGTAATTGGCAACTGTGAAGCCCGGAGTATCCTAAGAGAAATTAAGAACGTTGTATTTAATGCCTCAGTTTTCAGATTGTAATTTTTAAAACTAAGTGGCAGAGAAAAAAAAAAAACATTCCTTTATTTGTAAACTGTGCATATGTAGAGTTTTTATCTCTATGTTTTTTCCTAATCCTTCAAGAGCCTTTACAGATACCGTCTGTATTACATTTAAAGGCATAATTAATCCCTGGAACAAATCTACGAATTTCTACAAATTTCATTCTACAGGAAAGAAACATTTGAATCCCCAAACTTTAAAAGAAGATGTGCCAGGTCTGAGTAAGTTAATACATTTAATAAGACCATAGTCCTAGTGATGTCACTTCTAGAAACTTACTGTTTGATAAACCTAAGCCACAGCAGATGGAATCATTATTCTGTGTGTCTCTGTATGTCTTCTGGTCCCTGCATTCTTCAGGCAGAAGAAATCCTGCTTGCGATTAGAGTGAAAGCAGAGTGGCTGCCAAACATCTGTGAGAAATTGAACATTTTTCATTTATAATCTGAAACCTGAGTGGACAACTAGTTGTTGGCCTCTTATGTCTAGACTGGTGTTGTTCCCTACCCCCAACTCCATGTAAAAGGGTCAGCCAGGAACCTGCAGGATGGAAAGAAAGTGGTCCAAAATGACTAACACTTTTTATTCAAGTAATCAGAGTTCATTTCTCCACTCATTTCTTCCACCTCCATCAAAGTATAAGTAAGAGAAAAGCATGATTTTAGAATTGACACCTATGAAAATAAAGTGCCTGGCACAGGTTCTGAGAAAAGGCATGCCCTGGTTTTAATTTGTGTTAGTAGAGGGCCCCTAAAAGTGAAAAAGCATGTGCTCAAGGCCCCTTGCAGCTATGAGACTGCAATGGGACTAAGTTCTTTATGCCCTCACTTTATTTACAGTCCTTTCCTCATGAAGGTGATTTTTTAATTACTCAGAGTTTCATCCTTAACTCTTTCTTCAAGCTTTTACTATAATAAAAATCTCTGTTACAAAGGACACTGTGGCATGTTAGTTAAGCTTCCCAAATAATGCTTAGGTCAAAAAATTTAATTATAGTTCTTCCTTTGACAGACTGGAAAAGTGAGTTATGGCAATGTCTTTTTAGAAAAAAAAGTGGTGAGGAAGATGTTTAAACTTACATGCCAACACTTCAAATTAAGAGCAATTATAGGTAGTTAGAGGCTGAATTTTGGAAGGTTGATCATTCAGAAACTCAGCTAAGTTTAATAACTAATTAATAACACAAGCCTAGCTATGAAATTGTACTATGAAATTGTATAAACGAAATGTATAAGACTGCTACATCCACTGTATCAGTGTGTCCATAATGAATTAAATAAACAGTGTTATGTGGGAAAGGTGGAAAGATTTGGATGCAGTTAATACCAGCATGAAACCAGCATAGCACAGCTCATAGGTCAGGATCTCACCAGAGAGATCCCCAGTGAAACTGGAGTCATGCCACAACAGATCACAGCACCAGTGGCAGGGAGTTGGAGAAAGATGGTGCTGATGGGATCTCATATATTTAATGGATTTTGAAAATTTATCTTTTTTGCAAATAAGAGCCGTAATTCTACATTTCAGTTTCCTTTTCATCCATGAGATGGGAGAGTATAATCTTGCAAGATGACCCTATTGTTATTTAAATGAAGCTTTTAGCATTTAATCATTATAATACAGTTTTGTACCAGCAGATTATATACAAGAATTTGTATAGTAACATCTGTGGTTAACATGATAAATTGCCTCTTTTTTAGTTCCCATGGCATTATCTCTACAGAGAACTGGATTTTATTTCTTTCAAAAATATTAAGTAAATCTGTGAATTCTATTGTACTTTTATCCACTTAACAGTGCAAATGATCTGATTCATGGGAAGTGCTTTTTGCTAATAATGACACAGTCTCTAAGAGTTTGTGCTAAACCTTTAATCAAATTCCTCCTGGTCTGCTTTTGCTCTTGGGTATAAAACCAGAAATGGTCACAGAATTGCGAGCTTGGAGAAAGATCAAAGAGACAGTAAAAAAATAAAGCAAGTGCACATAACTGCAATGAATATTGCTGATAAGCACATCTCAGTGAGTGCAGAAATCACACAGTACTGTTATGACCACTCTCAAAGTTTGAGTTGAAACTTGGTATTTGACTGAAGAGAGACACAAAGCTTGTAAATACATTACAGCTTATTTTAGTAAAATCAGTTTTTATTACCATAGAGTCTAGACTGAATTGACATTGGAATTCAAATCTTCATAGGTACCATGCTGCTAAAAAAGGATAGAAGGAAATGTTGAAGAAAGGTGGTAATTTTTTCCATTTTATAGGTTGGAAACTAAAACACAAAATGGTTTCAAGTTTAACTCAAACCCCAAGGATTTCTATGGGCTGTGGTTAGACTCTTGGATTACACCCATGGTGTTGCACCTGCCCAGCTCAGGCAGGACGGTGCAAGGGCATTGGCAAGATAAGGCAATAATGCAGGTGGCTCTGCTGAATATGGGATAAGGCAGCAGGGACACTGCTGACCAGGACCATGGAGGTCTGAAGGACTCACAGGAGGAGTGGGTGTTTCTGGAAACATCCCTTAGTCTAGTCACAGTGTGTCCTCATGACTGTACAGGAGCAATCAAAATTTAAGACTGAGATCATGAGGGAATTTGGCTTTAAGGACACCATAACAGGCATTCTTTTATCCACACACAATATAACTCAATGTTATATGAGCATTTGAATTTAGACTCAAACTTCCCATAATTGAGGAATAACCCATTGCTCTAGTTTGAGTCCTTCAGAAATCAAACAGTTCAGTTCATCCAAACACATGCAAGTTTGGATGCTTCTCTAGGTCTCCAGAGTCTGCAAAAGTAGAGCAACAGATCTCAAAAAATGTGTGACTTCAAGGAAAGTTCCCTGCCAGGTGTGGCTGCAGAATCAGACCCGATGAAGCATTACTTTTGCTCCAACTTTATTTACCAGACCCCCCCTGGTAGATTTGGTTCCGTGCACATGATGTACCTGGGTATGAGCTATACAGACATTCCCTCATCACCCAAAAGTGGGGTGTATTCATGGAAGACTGAGAGAAATTCTCATTCCAATGATTTAAAAAGATTGAGGTTAATGACCTGAATCCATGCCACTGCCAAATAAAACTATATTAAACTAAAGAATTTGAGTGTTTCTGTACATTCCATTCTTGACTGCAAGTCTGTCAGTCAGCTCACCCTTTCTGAAAACACCATGGATTCATGATCATTAGATTTAGTTTTGTATTTTATAGTTTAAGTTTAATCACTATTTTGCAAAAAATATAAACTACCATATATATTGTAAGTTATGTTCTCATTTAGTCCACACTGCATTTCTCAATGTATTCTTTAAATTTTAAAATTGAAATTATTCTGTATTAATATTGCATTTCCCACTCTCTTCCATGTATAAATCCCAGCATCATTGCTGTATGATTTCTGATTTGTGTGCAACAAAAACACTTGCAGAAGATGTGGTCAGTGCTCAGTTTCAGCAGGGCACACTGGTCCAGCATTTTTAAGCTACCAAATGAATAGACCCTTACAATCTCAGATGAATACAGAGCCTTTTCTTGAGATTTTAACCAGCAATATCTAGGCATGGGTTCCCTGAAAAATCAAAGTCCAGCCTGTTTACCATGTACCTTACAAAAGAATCTTTATTGCTGCAGGTTCTGCAGACTATGTGGTCTGTTAAAAACTTCACAATAGGTCCAAAACAACAAAGTGCAACATTTTTACTATTTTGTTTCTTTATTGCGCTTGGTGTTCTTGATTTTAAACAATAATTTTTGTAATCCTGCAGCTTTTGACAGCTGCAGTTGCTTTGCTGCTTTGCTCTTTAAAAATGTCTATCATCATCTTCTTCCTTTAGTATTTTGTGAAATTTCCAACTCTGCAAATAATCTGCCTTTATAAAGTGATGTAGAAATATGACTAAGTATTAGGAGTCAGATCAGCATGCAAGAATTATGATAATATTTTAAATTATTATTTTGATTTTTTTTAATTTTGACAATATTCCTCATATTTACAAGACATGCTGATCCCCAAAAACTATCTCTAGTAGACAATGTGCTATATCCATATAATAATGCAATGACATACACAGTGTGTTCTCAATTGCTGCATGAAACATGCACTAACATTGCTAAAAGCTTTACAGCTTTTTAGTATTTTTACTGCCTCATTAGGAAAGCATTAAAGAATTGAATAATGCAAAGGTATTTTTAAACTGAAATGTATAACTTATAGTATTTGCCACTAATGGGAACAAGCAGTACTATAAGATGCTTAGCTTAGTCAGTGAAAACTCATGTGAATTACCATAAGCTGTTAGTCAGACATTCAAGTGAAATCAGTAAAAATTGTTTCCAACAATTCTGAGGCCATCAATCCTTCCTTAAAATGACACACCAACCTCCATCATTCTTTTCAGATTAGGATTTTCTTCTCTTCTGCCTAGGCCTTGAAGGTTACATTATGCATAAATATGTATAAACCACATTTATGTCCATATTATACAAATACTCATTCTATTTCCTCTGAAAGTCTACTCCACATGTACAGTACTTTTATTTTACATTGACTTTTAACATAAATTTGTTCAACTCCAGATTTTAAGACATCTTCTTGCCTTACACAATTTATTCTAGCGCATTTCCTCATTTATTCTAGCCATAGGCACCATATGAGCACACACAACTCTTCACCGCTGCCCTCTGCCACAGCTGCCACCTTCCCCTCCCGTGTCTGCAGCTCATTCAGGCCCTGGTCTTGCAGTACCAAAGGCTGCAGAGGATCATGTGGGCCCCTCAGTGGGATTTGTCAGTCACAGACTTTTCCCAGCAGGACAGGGAAAGCAGGAGAAGCTTCACCCTCCTGGCAGTGAAGCCTGCAGAGCTCTGCACAGCTCTGCTGCAGTAGTGCAGTGTATGGAGAGCACCCATTGTCTGTGGGTACCCTGCAGAGCACTGGGGCTGAGTCTCACTGCTCACCCTGGGAAAAGTCTACATTCTCCACATGCAGCCGTGTTTTATTCCACAAAGAACAGACACAGATTTGAGAACTGCAGCTAAAAGCAAGCCCATGAGAAGTTTTAGATGTCGGGAGCTTGGACAAAGGTCAGATGATTCTGCTCTGCCTGACAATTTGTTTCATGTTGTCTGTCTGTAGTAAGCACTTTTTAAAAATGGGTTCAAGTACCTCCTTTCCTACTACTACTCAAGTTCAAACCTCCTCATGTAAATCCTAGTCTACCCTCAGTTTGTTCTTGCTAATCAGGAATTCTTGGAACAATACAAACACATTTGTATTTTTAGCACACATTATGTCTTTTCCATCTGCAAGACATTTATTTAAGCTACGTCCGTTTTCTACTGGCTAAACTATTTTACTACTCTGTATTGACTATATGGATTTATTATCATAGTAGAGTTTGAGATAATATTAGGATTTCTGACTTCAGAAAACGGGCCAAAGAAGTAGGATAGCAGAAATAAAATTTAAATTTAAATTAGTGTCTTTTACACTTTTAGCATTTGTGGAACAAAACATATGACTTCTGAACAACGTAGCGATTTAAGAAACTATTCCTTACAGACACTGCCAGCGCACAGGATAGACGCTGAACACGGCGCAGGGACAGAAGAGCCCGGCATTGTGAGCTGTGCAGGGGCCACCTCCGAGGACAGGCGGAGAGAAGACAGCAGTAGAAAGAAAAGGAAGAGCCGGCAGCAGAGGGGCAGTGTACCCTGGGGGGCTCGCTGGTCATAACAAGTCGCTAATCACCGGCCTAACCCACCTCCTGCTAAGCTGACACCGCGCTTCAGTTGATAATGCAACTTCTCAGCGCCGCGTTGAAGAACAAGTTGTACTTGGCAGACTGCCATGGTGCTGAGTGATCCTTCTCCTGCGGGATTCCAAAGCTTCCACAAACACAACAGGTCACTTTCCACTAATGTGACATAAAAGAAAGAGACTGAAAATGTCAGTGTTGACATTGGCAGCCTGATGAAATCAGCATGCAGAACCAAGCTCTGTTTCCAAGGCCAGAGTTGAAGGGAACTGATGTAACTCCGTCTGTCCCCGACGTTCCCCTCTCCCACGCACAGATTCCCCACCACGCGGAACAGATGGCTGGAGCCTGCCCTCAATGGCCACCAAGTAATGAATCTGAACCATCTTCAATGAGTGCACAGCTAGTTTAGGATGAGAATGGATGAATATCAAAGCTGCGCTGTCCTGCTGCACAAACAAAACCAATACTTGATGCCTGAATGTTACTTATGAATGAGGAGAATGGCATGCAAATAAGTTGATGACCTGCAAAAATGACCTAGGTTTGATTGTTAGAGAATGTGATCACAAAACTATGAAATGGAGATGAAAATTGCTAATATGCTGTGGAACACCATTCATCAGGGTTACTTTTTACAACTCATATCACACTTCAGAAGAGGATATGCCAAAATACAGAGGGGACTATTGATTCAGCTCTAGCTGGCTTACAGCTATCTGGATTGATTTCCCAAAGCTGTGCTGTGTTCATCCCAAGGAGAGTAAATTCTTTAAAGAAATCATGAGAGCTAGATCAATTGACACAATGGCAGGTAAAGCCCACAGTATTCAGGAAAGAATAATAATTTAAATCAGGATGGTTTTGCTTCCTAAGCAGACTTTGGAAACAGCAAAAGCCATTCTGTAAACACCATCACTATATGAATGCTAATATTTCAGTCATGTGCCATCCTCTATATCCCATTACTTTTACATTAATGAGTAAATGAACTGTGAAAAGACATTAGAAAACACAGGAGACATACACAACACATGCATCTGTCCACCAGCCAGGTTTTTAGATTTTTTTAAAATTTCATTTGTGTCATGCTTCTCTCATCCAGTTGTATGGCACAGCATATCTGGCTCACCACTTCCTGCTTCTCTGGCTTTATTTCTACCCACTTGTGTTAGTACTGGAGCTGGCTGCTTACCAATCTCCATAACTCCATGGATTAGCTCTTCTATTTTCATTTATTTTCTGAAGCTCTAGGGCAACTGAATATTAAAATCAATCTAGAGTCTGTTTTTGAATACTTGCAGTAAATTTATTACTTTAGTTAGTAAAAAGGTTGCCTGTTGTGGGATTCCAATTAAAATGGGAGATCATAAAGTAAAGAATCATGGCTGATGAAGAACAAACACTTGTGACTAATTAGTCAAAAAATGTTATGCCTCATATATAAAAGGATTGACTTTATTTAGTCCTACTGTTCCTGCTAAATTGCTACAGAAGTAAAAAAGAAATCAAGAATGATGATTCTAGAAATGTAATGATTTCACAGATAATTTTGTTTCCCTTTCTAGAAAAGACAGGCAAGAAAATACCACAATAAGTTCTTTCTTCCTTCCTATATCAATTCACAGTGATAAATCTATGAACTGTTTTAGTTCCAAAACTGAAAATATACATTGTTAATAGTTAAGTTTCAAGCAAAGAAAAAAGGAAAAAGTATTTCAAGAAACATGTACCACTTTTTACAGTAAGCCACTATTTACAGTTAATCACAAAAAGTAGTCTATTAAAATACAACTAAAATTACCTGCAACTGATTTAGCCCAAAGGTTTTAACTGTAAACAGTTTGCTCTGTAATTGGAGAAATGATAGTTTAAAAGTTAATAAATTCTATGAAAACAGAAATGATCATGACTTGCCAATAGGATAGAAGAAAGACGAAATATGTTATTACAATTAGGGACCTGTATCCTCTTCCTGCAAAAACAAAAATTCAGTTTTCCTCAAGATGAGACACAAATATTTTCTACTTTATCAATTGTAAATATATATTAATATAACATTTTTCATTCCAGTGTTTGAATGCAAGATAAATACAGCATTTGAAATGCCACTCTTTTCTATCAACTGACAATAGATTACTTCAGTTCACAAATTAATTCAGTTCACCATTAGGCAAATAGTGCTTTGATACAGCTGACCTATTGGAAAAGTAATTAGTAATAAAATACACTTACATATTCTGAAGGCACTGATCCTACCATCATGTCTGAGCTGAGCACAGCAGCTTTGTGAATTAAATTCACTTTATAAGGTGTAAGTGCTGAATTCTCTAGACATCCACAGAATATGAGATAGGATCTCCCAAACAGGACTGTCTCAAAATTAGATTTGTCCATCTTTACAGAGAACATAAAAGGAAATTAAAAATCAAGGATCTTTGTTGATTTAATTTTTTTATATTGACGTTATTTTAGTTTACAGTTTACAGTTTAGTTTATGTTAATTTTAGTAGATCTATTAGCAATTTATATTTATGGTGTATAGAAGATTAGAAAACCATTCAGCTGCAGTTTTGTCTGGATAATAACTGTCCCAGAACATTTACAACATTCTTACATATTGCTAACATATTTTCACAATTAAGACTTTTTCCAGTCTTTTATATAATTATTCATGTTTGGGAGTATATACATCCCTAACATCAGCCTGGGTTCTATGGACCTTTAACTAGCATGTTTCTCTTCACTTTATTGTTGTTACACAGCCAGTGGAAACAGCCCATGATAGATACAAATATTGTTGCCTTGGTGTAAACATCCAGTTTTAGTTAATAAAAAAGAGACTTTGCTATTTTTTAGTTATAAAGAAATTTTGCTTCTGGATTCAGTTACTCTTGCAAATTCTGAACTATTTTACAAAGCCACAGCAAGAAGTTGTCTCCTGGAGCGCTGCTGCTGTCCCGCGCCTACTGCGGGCTGCACTCCCGCCCAGCCTGTTGACTCATGAACTCAGTGCCCACTGTTATTCCTACAAAACCCTGTTCTTGCATGTGAGACACAAGGTCACAAACAATACATTTCTAGAGTCTCTGTCTTGGTTGTCAACTTATCACCTGTGAACTCCCTACAAATATTTAAAAAACAAGCCAGGACAGTTGTGTTGACTCAACGGTGTCAGCACCTTTCGGTCAGGTAATGCTCAAAAGGGGAGTCTCTCTCATTAAAGATACTGCCAAAGGGTCAAAATCTTGCCTTTTCTGGCAAGCCAGAAGAATAGCTCTGTTAGATGCTTTAAAATGTAGAGAAATGTATAAATCCTTGGCACTGTTACTTGCTTCTGTTTGCACAGGCAGGCTCTAACACCCTTTATCCCCTTCAAATGAAACCCTAAATGCATGGGATCACACACAAAAGAAAGCCACTTACCAAAACCTCTGTCTTTCCTTTTTACAATTCTAAATATCTAAGTCTAACATCTAAATGCCATTTCATCTTAATATTTTCATGCATCAATTGTTACATATGCACAAACATTCCAATTTTTACAGACAGATCATAACCGATTATTTTAGCATTCTAGAGATTCAACATCAAGCCCAAAAACGTACTAACAGCTATGGAAATACTGAGTGCACCAATTTTTGCATAAGACTTTAGACAAACAAGTTCATACTTCATATAAGCAAACATCCATAGGTGTAAAAAGTTTTAGAAGATACTTGTGAAAAATACAGTTCTTATCTGAGATTTAACAGGGTAGGTTTTCCTTCTGTATTGGAATCAAAAAGTTAGTCTTTGTCACCTATTCTTCAGTTTTGAATAAATTTATATCTGACTTTCAGCAGAGCAGGTTTAGACATCACCAGCTTTCAATGCTTTGATCCTAACCAGTTGGAGCTTGTTAAACTTTCAGAAATATTTCCTGTAACATTAATCAAGAAGTCATTTAACAGATATGATCCTACAAAAAGCACACACTATCATATTTGTGTGAAGGCACCAAAGCTCAGAGATAGGGCAGGTGACAAACTGACAGAAACATTCAGTTTCAAGATACAAAACTTTTAATGTAACATAAATATAAATTTCAAAGTACTTCCTGTCTCTGTCAAGTGATCTTACCTTCCACGAAGCTGCTCTAGATTTACTATGCAGCTAAGGATGAGTCTCACAAGGAAGTTACTCATACTGTAAGGAACTTCTTTGCAATGAAAGCACAACTTTCCCTCCCTTTTTGCTCTAAAAGTGTAAGACAGAATTCTCGTTGCAATGCTTGCAGATAGAAAACAAGCACACAGAAGCACAGGACTCCACCCTGGCCTCCCAGTTCAGGCTGCACCCACTCCCTAAGCAGCAGCGCTTGTGCCATGCAGCAATTCACTCCCAGCAGCTCTAGTGGAGGACCGTAGACACAAGTAGAGAACTTAAATAACTCTGTGAATAGCAAAAATATTTATATTTATAATTAGATTAAAAAAATATCAAGCATGTTTACCTAAGGAATATAATAGTTGTTTACAAGAACTTTGAGAATTATTGCAATTAAACACATATTTTAGCTCGCTCATGCAAATACAAGCAGCCTTACGCAGTTGTCTTTGTTTTCTGTACTTGCTCATTAGTCTGGCTAGCAATTATTTTAAAAATATCACTACATGATGTTGTTGCAGAATATTATCTGATATTCATTTGAAAACTAATCTCAGTCAGCTCTCCCATGAAATAGAGTAAGACTTTCTATGAAAAATCCCACACAAAGTAACATTTCTTCTATTCTATAGCAAGTTCCTTCACCCCCAAAATTTGGAAACACATCAAAACCCCTCTAAAAATACCTTGTTTCTTTTTCCACACAAGAGTCAAAGATAGTTTAAGTGATTTAAGTGTGAATATAATCCAACAACTCATTATCAATATTACACAATCTTTCCAGAAAACACCAAAGCCGTCAGGAAATGATCCCTAATTGCAGATCTATTTGTCAGACTATTCCCCAAAGATATTATGAAACACTGTTCTGTTTTTTCAATCTGCAGATTCATGATAGATAATAATGTTAACTTCATTAGTGACATTTAAATCTTATTCCCACGAGCAGGCAAACTACTTTGCAGACCTTGTAGCCATTATAGTTTTTTTTTGGCTTCTAATCTAAAGAGAAGTGCAACACTGGTTCATAAATGGGTAATTTCCAGGGCCAGCAGCTTTCTGGATCCCAGCGCTCGGAGTCTCGTGTAACGAAAAGCCAAATTCCTGCCCAGCGAGTGCTTTTCAGCCCCAGACACAGCAGCAGGGCCAGATAGATGTCCCATGGACCCAAAAACAAGGCATTCACCCTGACAAGGACTGAAAAGGTGATTGCAAGACAGAGAACTTGAAATCACCAGAGGATGTGTTTCTCAGCTGAGTAGGAACACAAGATTTCTGGATAAAGATAAAAGGGTTTTGAATTAATCAATAGCAGCAAAATAAACAGGAATGGAGGAAAGGATTTTATATTGAAAATTTCCATGTAAATTTCATTTTCCCAAGCTTCAAAAATTAACTTTTCCCTTTTATCTTCAGCAATAGCAATGTTAAATTAATCTCTCTATTGTTTGTGTGTGAAATGTTGATAGCTCCATCAATGACAGAGTGAACCATCAACAGAAATTAAATCTTATGGATTCCAAAAAGGATTTGGAAAAACAAGAAAAAATCAAATTCAATAAAAACAATTATAATTTTGGGACCACAATGTGGTTCTAAAAGTGTATATCCACAAAGGTGTATTTTGCATCACACCCTAATTGTCAGATTTGGAGGAAATTTTGATTCAGAAAGAATACAATTTCAAAAGTGCAATGATTATACTCTCCTTGTAAAGGTCTGTCTTTCTTGTATTAGTATGAACTAATGGACTAACAGGCGTCAAATATTTTTTGATTCATTCTGTACAAATGCCATCAAAATTTTGTCAGTGCTGCCATTATTGTCCTTTTATCTTTGTTTTTCCATCTCAGTT
Source organism: Hypocryptadius cinnamomeus (assembly GCA_013400635.1). Lineage (NCBI taxonomy): Eukaryota > Metazoa > Chordata > Aves > Passeriformes > Zosteropidae > Hypocryptadius > Hypocryptadius cinnamomeus. The sequence goes on along the minus strand of VYZP01016165.1, from coordinate 35,128 downwards.
TTCTACAATTCCTTATTTTCAGCTCATTTGAAGTGTCATTGATGAGGTTTATATTTATATTGTGGATGTGATACAATGAACGTTTACTTATTTTTAGAATTTTTTATCAATTTTCCTCTATTTTTTTTAATAAACAAAAATTCTGTGAGCAACAAAGAGATCAGCAGCAGGGAAACTGTAATGAGGACCATGTTGTGCTACTGACTTATGCTGAAGACAAAACAAAAGGTATCAATAATTAATAATACTTGATGTATATTTACATTATTTTAATACTGTATCCCATTCTTTTATTTTATTATTTTATACTGTATTACATTATTTTAATACTCTCAAACTTTGCACATTTTCTATTGTTGTTATGGGAATACAGCTGAAAATTCAAGAAAAAAGCTTTCCTAAATGCAATGCCACACACTGTGGATCCTAATTTAACCTAACCACCGAATGACTCTGGGATGCAATTCCAGCACTGAAATGTTTCCTTCCCACCAGAGCAGGCGTGTGACTGCCAGACTGACTCAGCAATAACCACCAAACCCACCCAGCCACGGACGTCCTTTCTCGTAATACGATGAATTTTTATTACACATCTTCCATTCAAGTACAGACTAGGCCCAAATCTGCTCAGTTTCTGAGATAACGCATGATCCTTCCTCAAGCAAAAAAGCATTTAAACAAACATCCTTTCCTAACATTAATGAACGTGTTACTTGCTGATTTTGTGACTCAAAGATCAAGACATTGCTCATATCTGAAGTTTTGTTAGATTTATGTACTTTTCCCACTATTGCAGCAATTGCAGCCTGTATGAAATGAGGCACTAAATGAGACTATTACTATAAAAATCTTTTTCAATACCTATATATAAATTAATTACAGAGATGTAGTAGTATACGTGTAAGAAACCACATTATTACCTCAAGCCCTATATAATATACTCAATGCTACCACTCATTATCCAATTACTAAATCTATTAATTTAGATATCTGTAATTTATAAGCTATATACGAATGCTCTTTTCTGTTCTGAAATACTTGCTCCCCAATGAAGGTGCCTTGTGCATGGATATTGGGCATTATTACAAAGACCCACTGGCAAACCTGAACTCCTGGTACACTGAGGCAAAGCAGCTCTGGAAAACAAAGTCACAAACCACTTATCCATTTCAGAAGAGATTCTGGCTCCCCTTGTACTAATATTTACCCTTAAGATAGCAGCATGAAGATAAGAGGACCATTAATTTGTAACACAAAGAGAATTGCCAAATAACATAGAAGTAATGTTACTGTTTAGTTATTTATTTATTTGATCTTAGAATGTGAAGGAATAATTAAGAGTGGCTAAAATATGTTTAGAACAGGCAAACTTTTAAATATCTCCTTTACCTCTTCCTACATATTCTAATGCCACCAATTCCCATTTTATTCTTTCAGTTCAATTCTTTCTATTAGGCAAATGACTGCTCCCACTCTCTTTGTGTGGCACTCTTAATTAGTAAGAAAATATTTTTGCCTTCCTTTTTTCATCTATGTTTTCCCTTAACTTCTTGGGCTCCACTGTGATAGTCTTCTAGAGATTTGGAATTACCCTGTGTATCAGTGACCCTTTGCTGTAAAATGGGGTTAACAAGGTCACTTTGACAGGACCAGAAGTAATGCTTGTTTTGAAACCGAGTGCTCTGTTTAAATCTGTTTATTTCTGCACTAAGTCAAGGCACTTGGAGCTCTCATGATGACTCAGAGCAACGTTGCAAAGCCTCAGTTCCACAAAGAGATTAGTCACTTTGTTTTTTTGCACTGAGCTGCTCTGAGTCAGCTGTAAATTGTTGCACATCGAGTACCTGGGTACAACTTCAAATGATGCAGGTAACTTCAGTGCAAATTCCTGAAAAAAAAGCAGTCTCTGTATCTGAGCAAATGATTGACTAGGTCAACGTTCTCCAGTATGTAACTGGTTTTGACAATGAAAGAAATTAGAACTGTGTGAACATTGATTTACATTTTTTCATTACAAGGAGAAATTTCATGGATAGAAGGCTGAGTTTAATAAGCTCTGAATATACTGAACAATCAGTTGAGCTGTGCTCTTAATTCACTAATTATGTCAGAGATAAAAAATTTAGACATCAAAAGGTTTACTTTGTTTTTTGTCTTAACCTATAAATGTAAACTTTAAACTTATTAAATGCACTAACCCAAACTGCCTCCCTAGACAGCAATACCATCCTAATGCTTTTTGGAGAAAAAACCCACAAGAGACAGCATAGAAGAAACTGTGGCATTTCTCTGAACCACTCACCTCTATTAATGCTTTCACATGGGTCCAAAAAGAAGAATGTAAAAGCAATGTGAAGGCTAAGAGTGGTGAACTTTTTGGAAAGGATGATGACCCAATCCACTGGTCAGTTATGGCAAATTAGTGTTGCTCTAAGGACATTTTGAGTTATTTTCACCTTTACAAGGCCTGCATAATAGTATAGTTACCTTCCCATAAAGGCTGTCTTTACTAGTTTTTCTTCTCTTCAAACCATTTGGCTTTTGCTGCTGTTTGGGCATTCAGAAGGCCCTAGCACACCCCACACACATTCATAGTACAGTAAAGAACAAGCAAACGCTCCTGTCTTGATTCAGTCTAAAATAATAATGTCACGAAAAGATTTTCAGGAGACATATTGTGTTATTTACTTTTATTTCATTTATTTTCTAGAGAATGTACTATGGCCAGTGCTCCTCAAATGAGCAATCACTGTGTGAAGGAATCCCATCAAATATGACTTTTTCTTCACAACTTACCACCTGCTTTCAGTCTGACTTATTTTAAAACTGGCATCTACTTATAACTAAACTAACAACAGACCTTTAAATATGCAAATAAGAATAAACATAGGAATATTATCTGTTGCACTTGTTCAGTCTTTAAACTTATTTATGTCATTTCCATGTATACCCTTGATTTTGTTCTGTAACTACCCATACAAACAGTAATGAATTCTATAACTTATTTGGAACATAATTTGTTTGTTAAACTGTATGAAAGACAGCTTGATTATGTCATACCATGCTTTTCTATTGAAGGGATTAGCACCCAATGCCACATCCTCTTTGCAAGATTCAAAATAATTGAGATTTGGAACATGAACACTTTAGAATATGATTAAGGGAGCAACAGCAGAACCTTAGTAAGGATTTTGAAATTTTCTGTACACTATTCCTTTATACACTGCCTGAAGATGAGAAATGCATTGCTATGAAATGTAGTGATACAAATGAATACTCTGCACATTTTATCTTCAGGAGTCTTAAGATAGTTTTGGAAAGGTTTTTATTAAAAATAATTATCTCTGCATCTCTGTTGGTGAGAACTACTCACCCAAGCTGTCCTACAGGCTAAACTGAGCAATTGGTATTTCCTTATACATTGACGGGGCATAATTTGTCCCTTAAGTAAATGGTTCAGGTAAAGTCCTCTGAAAATTTCACTAGATAAATATAGATGTTTAACACTGAAATAAACTATTACAACACACACTATCCTATTTATTACAGATTCTCCTTCTTCATAAACCAAGAAATTTAAAAAAAATGCTATTCACTGCCATGCTTCACAAGGAGTTCTCAGTGTTTGATTCCCAGTTGGCTACCAGAATCATTAACCTCTTTAGACATCAAGAACAACAGACCTTTGCATTGCTAGCTGATCTAATATTAACAAATGAGTACTTTAATCTCAATTTTATTTACAGATAAATCACTGCTCATCTGCAAAATCTGCTGCCTGAATCTGTTAGAAGTCATTGCAGAGCTTAATTAGCTGATTGGCTGATTATTTGATTATGCTAGCCTTAATTCTTAAATTTAAGTGACAAAAAGTGTATTTTTGTTGTTTTCCATGTGAGTGCAACTCGTTTGCTTAAAAAAATGCGTAAAAACTCAGATTTGTCTATCATATTGGTGATTATTGCCAAGTCTGCTGGGAATCAAACTTGACTGGTCCTTTGCAAGTCATGTATGCATTGCTGATATATTCTCTCACTGTGACAGATTTGCTCCCTGTAGGATGAAAAGTGAGTGCCCAAGGAACAAGCACTAGTTTCAGAGCTGACAAGTGAGTAGAATGCCTCACCTACCCACACATGAGCAGATAAACTATACTCTGGGCATCTGATGGTCACAGAGTTCTACATGGAAGTAGTAAGGCATTCCTGCATTCTGTGCCACCCTTCCTCAAAGCTGTGCTAAGGGCACTAAATTAATGAGCCAACCTTGAAGAGAAATTATTTCCTTCCATGAGCAAGTGGAGAAGTGGGGGAAATTTGGGTCAGAAGCAAACATAATCGTCATTCTGCTCCCTTCTGTGTCAGCACAGGGAACTGGCTGGACATGAAGGAAGGAACGTGCTCCATCTGGCAGGGTCTGATGGCACACTCCCCACTTGTGCAATGCTACAGCTCAGGGGAAATATGATTCAGAGGATGCCTCTGAGTCACAGCTTCTCACTGAGCTGCTCCGAATGGGCATGGCCACGTTTTGTCCCATCCTGGAACAGATCCGCCTCACCCTGTGCTCTCAAGTGTGTCAGGCAAGCACTGACTTCGTGAGGGACACCAAAGCACTGAGCATTAACTCCCTTTGCAATAACTCATATATACTATTGAAAAGGCAACCACTCGATTTGCTCACACCGGTGGCAGTGCTGCGAGCAGAGGGACAAAGGTTAAGGAGCATCAGGGAGTTCCAGAAAGAGACTGGTGGAACCAAGCTCTGCCCTCCCTGAGATGGAAACAGGGACGACCACCAGAGAAAACCCATAATCACACTTTCCCCCCATCTTAAATACACCATCCCTGAGGCACCAGCACCGTGTAGGCCGGCATCGGCTGTACTGGACAGCGGGGAAACTCCTGGCAGCTGCTCACAGAAGCCACCTGTGTAGCCCCTAGGCCCAGCTACCCAAACCTACCAAAATAAACAACCCACTGCATGTCACCAACAGCGTGCTGCCTCACCGCGTACCTGAAACACGTTCCATCCCTCACCTCTGGGTACCATCTGTTTAAGAATTACCATTAAAATCCACATTCATCACAAACTTCACTTACATCAACCAAAAGAATTCCCTGCATCAAAATCAAAATAACATCAACACCAACAAAAGTTACAGACAATCCTCCCCTCATTCCTCCACCACAATTACAGCTACCAAAATGCTTCACAGTCATTCCACTCTTCCCTCTCTAGCATTGTTCATCCATGTTTTGTCCGTTAACTTTTCCTCTGTCCTTATCTCAAATTCCTTATGTCCCTTTTTGGGCATCAAAAAGACCTTTGTTTTTTTGGTGGGGGAAGATGAAATTAATCCTTCTGCCTGGTGTTGCTACAGATTGCTACTAGTACTATACACTCTGTTGACACAGTCTATCAGGCCAGTCTTCAGTAGCAGTGACCAGCACAGTGCCCTCCCTGGCAGTCACATCTCCAGAACTGGCTCAGTTCTAGTCAGAGCAGCGATCCTCATCTTTGCCTGTGGCACCTGTAGAGGCTTTGCCTGGAATTCTGACTCCATCACCAACAACCACCAAACAATGGGCAATCAGCACCTAGCAGCAGACTCACTTCTCCAAGTCATGGCAGTCTTTCTCTGAACACAGTCCCAGATTTTTCTTACACAAGCAATGAGGATGGATTCTAGGATTCATCAAACTTGTGGAAAAAGCTGAAAGTTCTCATTTATAAACTGTCTAGAGGGCATTTACTTCTGCTAATAATTTTTCAAAATCAAAGAATTAAAGACATACTGTCTAATTGATGTAAAACGCCTTTTGGTAGATAGGATGTACTGCAAAGAAGGTAATAGGAAAGATTCATTTCCACTCAGACTAGAAAAAAAAACCTTTTGATTTACAAAACCAGAACTGTCTGCTCATTACCATGAATAGCTGAAAACTGATATTAATGATACCATTTTCATTTCCAGTTATATGAATGGGTATCTTTAGTTTCTGTTCCACTCTGCTATTCTTCAAAGACAATCTGGGAAATTAGTGAATAAGAGTCTGGTTGCTTTAGTAGTTTCTCTGTCTTAATGACCTGGACATATGGCCAAACTGTGTATAGCAAAAGGGCACATATATGTTTCTTTCACTAGCAGAATTGCATAATATCTTACATAATCCTGAATCTGTATATCCCAAACAGCAACTATCCATCAACAGGAAAACAAACAGGCAGAATAATCTTACTATTCATTCATGATCCAGTGAGAAAACGTTGTGCAAATGTGAGTGTATGCCTTTGAAAAACAGCATTCTGTGGCTCTTTTCACTGCGTGGTGACACCATCTCCAATTATACAAAACAGTAAAGAAACCAAGCGTCTGAGTATTTCTGTAGACAATTATGTGATAGGATTAGATAAATGGTGAAAGGAGTATAATGGAACAAATAAACAACCAAATCCTCATTATCAGAGAGGTGCTGAGCACCCACAGCTCCCTCTAACTTAAACTGGGAACTCTTTAGTGTATCTGCCTTTAATCTTTGTGCCTGAAAATCTTAAATTCAAATCTGTACATTTTCAAAAGTGAGCATCATCACAACTGCTGTGAGGGTTCCAGCATCTTATTTCAACACAGCAAGGAAGGCCTGGCTGAGAGAAATAAGACCACATGTAGCTTATGCTGGGAATTGCATGTGTAGAGGACTCTTACATGGACAATGGATTCTACACAACTGTAGGGATGAAGGAAGCCCTCAGGCTGGCTTTACAATAATTTTACATAACCCTTGATACCAAAATGTGTGAGGTTGTCATGAACAAATTTTATCTCTAAAAACACTCTTTTGAGAAAGAGAGGAATTCTTATTTCCATTAAATGACCAAGGGATTGAAACAAGGTAGAGGGAGAGATTTGCCCAAGGAAGTAGGGCAAGCCTGCTGCAAACTGAAGTGACAACTTTGAACTCCCTATATGTACCTTAAACAGAGGGTATTACTGTCCTCTGGATCTTGGTTAAGAAATGGCACAATAGTTTCATTTTCTTATTCCACTGACATACAGTGGACAGGGACACTTCCCTATCTGCAGAATGACCCATGCTAACTAGTAATTTAAAACCACTGTTCTCTTTGATTTTGTGAGCTAATTTTGCCTCTTGTAAAAATCACTGTAGGACCTACTGTGAGAGCAGAACTGCTAAGAAGTTAATGACAGCAGGCTACTTTGGAGATGTAAAGTTAAAATGAGGGAAGAGTTTGGGCCATAAATACATATTATGAACAATTACATTAATTTATTTTGCACAAATGTATAGAAATATATGATTGGTGAAAATGTAACCCATACAATTAAAAACTGTGAATCTTAACATCCTTTGGTTGCTAAATACTTCTGGGATATTTTTATTCTAAATTTCTACAGAGCTAATTTCTCCAGTTCCTTTTCTTTTATGAACATGTCACAAGAAGGACCGAGCCAGGATTGTGTTTTATTACTCAACAAAACGGATTTCCTTTCTGATTTTATTGGGTAATTACTCCTGTAGATGTAACTGAGGATGGGCATAAGATAGGCTGTTGTAACTAGAATAAATGAGCAATAAATCATGCAACATCACATCCAAAACCATTTACTTCTTATATCTTAACTAAATCAATAATATCACTCCTTGTGGAATTTCAGAGATCCCTGCAGGAACCCATTCCTTGTTCCTCAGTACTTCAGCCACAGATGACATATTTGGCCCTCCATTTGGGTCAACAATATGACTACCAATAGCTTAATTGCTTTATATTACACACATTATAGCCACTTGTGGAAACTGTAATGAAAGAAATGGTTTCAAATTTTTGGCCTTTGACAGTGCTTGCTTCATGCAGACAGTTGGTAGGATAGAAAGAGCAAATACATGAAACACAAAGCAAACATACCTCCAGCTCTAAGAACTACAGGTTCTTCAAGTCTGGTGAAGATCAAGAGACGCGTGGAGGGGATCTTGATTTCTCTTTAGTTTCTGAAAGACAGTGCACCCACAGCTAAGGAAACATTTCATACACAGGCTATGTAAGCAAAACTTCAGTTTTTCTGTAAGCAAAACTGAAGAATATAAAGCGGATTCTATATAAAAAGTGGGGCTCTGACTTTACAAAGTGAACTATGGCTATGTGCCAGACAAGTAGCCAGAGAAACAGTAAGAAAGAAACCTACAAAAGTTTGTGAAAGTTATAATCATTTGTGACAAAAAAAGGTAGTAAAATTAGATCCAATCCCGTAGCCAGACAATTATTTCAGTAATGGAGGGGTATCACACACTAACAGGTATACTGAAATGTTTTATATGAGCTACAAAAATAAAAAATCATTACTACAGGAAACCAGTAATTTTGATTCCACAACTGCACAAAAGACTCTAAACAATATATATTCAAAGAGAGAGAAAACAAATAGTTGTTCTTTTTACTAATGAAAGTTGAGAAGGAATATGCAAATTATAGATTACCTTGTACTTTCAGTAAGTATTTTTAAGTAGTCACATAGAAAAACATGAACAAATTAAGTTTTCAGGAATGCTAAGCACTCCTTTTAAGCCAGAGAGAACCCAGTGGAAAAATCCATTTCTATTAACTCTCTTTCTGCAGGTCCCTGCGGGTCTGATCACATGTGTCCACCACCCCAAAATTCTGCATGATTTAATTATGCATAGGTCGCTTTCTCAACTCCCCAGCAAAAGCACTTTAAGTGCAATGTAAGAGCAAAGGACTTTAAAAGTGACCAGAAAACAGTGATACATTTCTTCTTACAGGGACAGATTATTCATAGTTACTGTCAAGCAAGCCCAGAGGTTGATGACTAAAAAAAACATAAACAAAAAAGAGAACCCAAGCCCTTCCTTTCAAAAGTTTTCCTTTCTTCTTCCCATGTATATCCTTCAGCAACCAGCCCAAATAAGCATGCAATGAACAAAGTTCACCTTGCTGTATACATGTAAAACCACTTTAAATTTTCATGTAAAAGTACAGAATGAAAACCAATTATGGAAATCTCAACCTCACCCAACTGACGGACCAGGTAGAAAAGAATAAAAAATAAAAGGAATTCATCTTCAGAAACCAGTTTAATTCTACCAAGGGCTATTAACAATATAATGCAATATAATTGTATAGTTAATTCATGACACCATTAACTAATGGAGAGTTTAGTTGTGTACTTTTGTGCCAACATGTCTGAATGGCTTTAAAAACTATATTTAATCTCAGTTTTCTAGTTTTAATAATTCTTGTTTTGGGAATAAATGCATTTCTGTAGTTACAACCTATTTACTGTATTGCCATAACACTTAGGACCTCTAATCATGTACAGGAATATGCCATGTTAGATGATGTAAAAACATAAATCAAAAAGAGTGCAGCTTAAACACTGAAAGCAGGTAATGAACAGAGAATTATGAAAAAAAAAGAGACATGAACAATCAATATGGCAAGTACAAGGTTTGGTGTGTCAGCTTTCAAATTGAGTTACTGGACTTCAAAAAATATATTTTCCCACACCTGAGAGGGAGAATGAAAGAAAACATAGAGCTATTTATCCCAAAACAAAACAAGTGGGTGATGGAAGCTGGTGTCAGGAATTGTTGAGAGTTGTCATCTCATAATGAATCATAGGTGAGGGAGTCCGAGAACGACCTTGAAAGCAAATCAAGACAGAAAGTAAAGAGACATGTGGTCAAAATTACTGGCTAGGGAAACGATCTTTGCTGTTGTATTACAGGAAAAGGATTATTTTTACACTTGACATGACTGGTACACACAAACTCCTAACTCAAATAAAACGTACCTTTGGCAGGAACGCTTTTATTAGGAGTGAGAAGGCACCAGGAACAGCATCCGTGGCCAACACCCTGCCCTGCCCTGCCCTGCAGTTTAAGCACCCCCGCACCACAGCACAGGAACACGGCTTGGGTTCGGGCTGTCACGGAGCTGCCGTGTGCTCTGCCCACAGCTTGGACAGTGCCCTCTGCGAGCACATAGGCGAGCGGGCAAAAGCAGGAATTAATTACCAGAGGAAGAAAGTGCTGGGGAAGTGGGTAGAGGACTGCAAGTGGCCCCCCGCCCTCCAGCATTGCCTCTAAAATGGTGGGGCAGCCGTACATGTAATAACATTCAGCGCTGTATTTTATCAATACAATTAATCTAGAGGGAGCAGAGATTTTTACGTCACAGAAATGCCCATTAACTGTGGAACAGAATGAATTTGCTCTTCACTCTTCTCGTATTTTGACCTAAACCCTAGGAATTATGTCAATGGCCTACTCGGATCCCACAGGCAAAGGATTGCACAGCGGTCACAAGAGTAACGCGGATTGTCACCCCACTGCGACTGGCGGCGGGCAATCCCGAACCCGACACAAGGGTGACACAGCAGCGTATCGAAAATAAACAACCCACTGCACGTCACCAACACCGCACTGCCTCTGCCAGCGCAGGCAGTGGGGGATGAGGGGGCTGTGACTGTTCTGAGGGTGCTGTGGGGGCTTGTGAGAATGCTGAGAAGGTTATGTGAGGGCTTTGAGGGCTGTGGAAGCGATGAGAATGTCTGTAAGGGCTTTGAGGGGCTGTGGGGGTTATGACAGAGTCTGTGGGGGCTGTGAGTGGCCTCTAGAGGCTAAGGGGTCCGTCAGGACGAGTGAGGCAGAGCCCC